>VZRV01003565.1:322965-364309 GCA_013398115.1 Falcunculus frontatus | reverse complement strand
TCCATCCATCCATCCCTCCATCCATCCATCCATCCATCCATCCATCCATCCATCCATCCATCCATCCATCCATCCATCCATCCATCCATCCATCCATCCATCCATCCATCCATCCATCCATCCATCCATCCATCCTTGTCCTTCAGGGAGGCTCGCAGCTCCACATGGGGCAAGCACAAATTTAGACTGTAGGAAGCTCCTGGCAGCCCCAGTGAGAATGTTCTAGAGACAGAAAGAGCCCTTTGCAGTGAAGTTTCTAGTTAAGGGCTGTCAAATCACAGATCTAATACTTTAAATGCTTTCTGATCCCCACAAAAAACCCACAAAGGCTCCGATGATGAAGCGGCAGTGCTGAGCTGGAGCTGCAGAATTCCCCTGCAATGCGCTGGCGTGGCCAAGGCAGCTTTCCAGGGTGGGCTGCTACCTGAGGCTGTGACTCAGGAGGGCACAAAACCAGCTTGAAACCACCTTCCTGTGTCCAGCTCTCAACCACTGCTGGCGCTCTGCATCTCCATTGTGCAGGATCCTTTTCGTTGTGTCTTTGTTCAAATCGCTGCTGAGGGAGGGAGAAAAGGAGCAGCCTCTTCCATTGCGAGTGAAACAGAACAAAGACAGGCCTTGGGCGTCCTGAAATCACCTCTTCCTTTATCAGAACCACATGGGCAGGAGGCAGGAAGTTGACATCTCCAGGTCCTTCTCCACTGTTTCAGCAGAGGGATGCAGGCCAGGCTGAGGCAGAGGGGTTTGATGGGAGCCAATTGCTTTTGTTGGCCTGCAGAGCACAGAGATGGTCTGGATTAACACGCAACATGTTTCTGGAAGTTGTCTGAGGTTAGGCTAAATCAGGTTGGGATTACATGATGGATCCCTGTTTATGTTAGGAGAACTTCAGATGAAGGAATCTCGTCTCCATAGCAGTGATATAATGAACAGAAGGGCCCTGCCAGGAGTTTGTGTGGGCTTGAACTGTGTGTGCAGGGACTGAGCCACCACGTGTGCTTGCTGGGGCTTTTCATTTTACAGGCAACTTGCACGTTTTAGGGAATTTGACCTTTTCTCTGCCCAGTCACACATTTTTCAGCCTTTTCTTAGAATCGATGGGGTTTGTGTCACGCTGCAGAAGGAATGTCCTGCTCAGTTCTGGTTACAGCTGCTCACAGTCACTCTTTGGGTATGAACTCCCTGCTTCTGGTGGCAAATCTCTTGGATCTGAAGGAAAGGTGAGAGAGGAGAAGTCAGAAGAGAGAGAAGTCAGAAGGGCAGCTGGAGGGTGCAAAGATCAGGTATTAAATCAACTCCTGTGTCAGGCTGCTGCTGCTGCACAGATCCACTTCCCGTGTGCGGTCAGCAGCAAAAACCTCATTTCCATCCCTCCTTATCCATTTCCCAGGCCTGAGAGGGTCAGAATCTGGGAGCAGCATCTTCCAGCAGCACTGCACTCCCCTCAGACAGCAGGGCTGGAAGGAACGTCCCTCTCGCAGACACTGAAATATCATCTGTGGAAAATCTGTCTGAGCTGTAATTACAAAAATCTGTGTGATGCACAGGATGACACTGGGCTTGGCAGCCTTGTCACAGAAATGTTAAGCTCGGCAGAGCATCTGGGAATGGAAATATTTTTAGAGTGGTTCTGTAAACAGAATAAAACCCCGAGCAGTAATTAAAACAAGGCCAGCAGCGAGGTCTGCTGGCTGTGACTCTGCGAGGAGCCAGCTAAGGAGACCCAGCCTCACATGGGTTCCCTCTCCTAAAATCTTGCGTGGAAGAACCCAGACTTTCGAGTTTTTTTCAGTTTTCTTGTAGGAGTTTGCAAGGAGGCCGTTATTTAGACTTCAAATTCATCTGAATAACTGCATCCTGGGAGGTTATTTTAGACATAAGATGCATTGGCTTGTTCCGTGTTGGCCCAGTGCTTTTCCCAGATGAAGGAATGTTTTGGCAGGCATCAGCATTGTTTTACTTATTTTCTTTTTTTTTTTTTTTTTAATAAAAAAAGCTCTCCAACAAGCACATTATTTATGGTTATTTTTGAATATATGTTATTAAACACTTGAATATATTGGAATATTTTTAAATGACCACCCATCTCTGCTAGAGCTTGAGTAGTGGAACTCTGACCCAGAGCTTTTCAGGAACGTTGAGTATTTCTGTTGTTTCCTTCCAAATGGATTAAAGGAAACAATGACAGCACAACTAACATAAACCTCGAGTCCTTGCTCCAGCCCTATGTTTTATATGGCAAAATCTCGACCCTGTCAAGCTGCTTTTATTCCCCCAAACATTGTTTTGTTAATTAGAGGCATAAAATGAGAACTTGAGGCTTTCTTAACATTTGGAATGAGAGTGATCCACAGCTCTGTGTTAAAGCACATTTTTTTACAGGGGAATGGTGTGCAGAAAAATATGAAAATATATTTTTTTTTCCCCTTTATTTTCATCCTGAGCCAAATATTTGTTTTCACCAATGTACAAGAGCAAGGACCCAACTTAACCTGGGATTCAGAGGTGTGTAACAAGCAGAGACTTCTGCTGGCAGCTGCTTTCCAGGCTCTCCTGCTTCCAAAGCTCCGGATGTTGTGGAGGGCACTGTGATCACCTGAGGGATCAGCCTGGGGAGAGATGGTTTTCATTAGAGATATTTTTAGCTTTCCTATAAGATTCCTCAGAGCCAGCACATTAGTTTATTCTGGAGTTTGAAAAATAGGTCAGAAACATGTGAGACCACAGCTCATCGTTCTGCTCCGCTCATGGGAGCCGGGGCTGGGTTTCCATCCTGGGCTGAGCCGTGTATCCACTAACCCAGTGGGTTGTGCCACTTTGGTGGCTCCTAAGAGACAGAACAGGGTTTAAAGGCTGTTTTTCCAATTCCCTTGAGGGGCACCTCTCTTAGGAGAAGCTCAGTGCATAAGGAGTGGCTGGATTAGCTCAGGAGACATCCAATGCTCCAGGAGGGGACTTTGATGGCTTTGGAGCCACGCTGTTATCCCATGATAGCTCCTCTACCAGAATCCATGAACCCAGCTCCAGAAAGTCCTTCCCTGCTTTGTTTCCTAGCTCAAATTCCTCCTGGATCCAGGGTCAGCGGTCCTGGAGAGCTGCAGGAAAAACACGCGTCAGACGCATTCCCCTGGCTGCTCGCAAGGTGCTCACATCCCAGTTAAACATCCCGCTCCTCTGCTGGTCCTGCAGAGACATCCCAGATTACAGGAACAGGAGGAGGAGGAGGCTGTTCCCAGGCTGATTAATGATAGCAGGCTTGTGAGGAGTCCACATGCTGGGTCACGGGGTCTGTTTTGTGCCGTAGCCCAGGCAAAACCTTCTGTTTTCTGACTCTTTGGAATCCTCCGGGCTCCTTGCGCAAGGCCACACAGAAACGCTGTGGCACGGCTAGGAACTCCAGTTTGGAAGCTCAATTCCCAGTCCTGCCTGCACTGAGGATGAAATCAGAGCTCCTGCTGCTGCTGTATCTCCTCTGTGTGCTCTGTCTGGGTGACGCTGCTGGTCATGGCATCGGGGACCCCACGTGCCCCAGGTTCCACACAGAAATCTGCTCAGAGCCCTGAGCTGGGGGTTGTTACACCTGGTCCAGGTATGGGAATACAGGATGCATCTTCAAACATTTTTCCCTGAGTGTTCCCAGAACTGGCAGTGCCTGCTGGGCCTCGCCCTGTGTGATCGGTGACTTTGGCACATCACGGAGCCAGAAATTCAGTTTTCCACATCACTTTGTTACAGGAAAACCTGAATGTGCCTGAGCACAACTCTCTGAGCAGTAATGCCTTGAACCAGCTGTGGCACTGCACCTGCAGGGACTGTCCTGGAACAAAAGGCTGGGGATTTCAGCAGCAGCACAGAAGCCTGGCTGCTGACACAGCGCCCTTCGGAGAGGGCGGATGCCTGGCAGGAAACCTGCTTCCCTCCCTGGACAGGACCTAACCCAGCCCCCCGTGTCCTGGAATCACCTTCAGGGCGAGTGCTGGGACCTCTTAAGATGGAAAAGAACCATTTTAAGTTCCTACCCAACACTGTTGAGCTGATCCTGCCTTGAAAGAGCGGGGTGCCCACCTGGCACGGTGGTGAGTGGGCTCTCCTGCACTGCCCACAGGCTTTTCCAGCAACATCTCCCACTGAACACCCTCCTTGCTCGTGGAGTTGGCCATGAACTTGTCACTGAGAGCGCTCCAGTCTGAAATTCTCACAAGCTTTAAGCGTGTGCAGTCTGCCCTGGTCCTGTGTGAGAGGTGCCCTTTGCTCATCCGGGTGCCACTCACTCATCCAGGTGCCATCCTTCTGTGACAAACCTCGTGTCCCTTTGCCTTGCAGCTCTGAACTCGTGTGCCCTGAACAACGGTGGCTGTGAGCACGACTGTGTGCAGGTGACGCTGGCCCAGCACCGCTGCCAGTGCCGGCACAACCACCAGCTGCACGAGGATGGCAAACGCTGCGTCCGTGAGTCCCTGGGGCGCTGGGGAGCCACAGCTTCCAGCTGGGAGCTGCGGGATTGGGGATGCTCAGATGTCCAACAGATCAGACTGGGGGATTTCCAGTAAAAACTCTGTGTGTTTTGTTGTCATGGACATATCCTGCGGCTTACTCCAAGGGATGGGAAGAGCTGGAGGAGTGTAGCCAACAAAAATGAAACTCTATGAGGGCACAGGCTGCTGTGAAAGCGGAGGGATAGCAGAGTGTGGCTGCGGGGTGGGATCCTCTCCCTCTCTGGTTGACCTGCTCCTGGCTCAGGAGGGGGAGAAGCTGAAGGGGACAGAGCACAAGGTTGTTCTCATTCACAGCAGTTGGCATTCAAGGGGCAGGAAGGAGGGAAGTCCTGAGCTGTGAAGTTGCTAAGGCAAAAGGAACAACTGGGATGTTACAAATGCAGCAGTCAGTGGGGTTTGGAGCATCTGCCCCAGTCCTGGGGCAGGTCAGAGGTTGGCAAACCTCTGGGTGGGAGCACGTGGAGCAAACTGCCAGCACCTGCTCTGTAATCTCTGCAGAGGGACGTGCCCGTGCCAAGCTTCTGCTGGAAGGGTTTTACCCAGCTCAGAGCTGGCCCTTTGCAGGATCTCACACCGTGCAAATCCTCCCGAGCGGATGGAGCAGTTACCGGAGCAGCAGCAGCAGCAGGGATTTTCTGCCTGGTGCAGAACAGGCTTTCACAGACTGCAGGCTTTCCTGCTGCTCCGTGCTCCGCTCTCCCACCGTGCCACAAGAGACGGGATCCGTGTGGAATGACCCAGGCTCTCTGCTCTGCCCGCAGTGAGGAACCCGTGCGCAGACAGGAACGGGGGCTGCATGCACCGCTGCCACAGCCACCGCGGCCGTGCCCGCTGCGACTGCCACCCCGGCTACCAGCTGGCCCCTGATGGCAAGGCCTGCGAAGGTGAGTGCCCTGCAGAGCTCCCCTGGAGGGAAATCCCTGTGTCTCGTGGAGGAGGGAGTGCTCAGTGTGAGCAGAATGGAGGGGTGCATGCGCCTTCCCTTGGATGGCTCAGTCTGTGCAAGAGCTCTGCTTGAGCTGTCTGTAACAACAGACAGCTGCTCCAGGGGAGGTTTAGGCTGGACATTGGGAAAAAGTTCATCCAAAAAGGGTGATCAGGCATTGGAATGGGCTGCCCAAGGAGGTGGTGGAGTTGCTGTCCCTGGAGGTGTTTAAGAACAGGCTGGATGTGGCACTGAGTGCCATGGTCTGGCGACAAGGTAGTTTTAGGTCATAGATTGGACTCGATGATCTCAGAGGTCTTTTCCAACCTAATTGATTCTGTGATCCTGTGAATGCCCCACTTTCATGTGATCCAATCTCCCGGGAAGCTTTACAGCAATTCCAGACTTCTAACTCTGTGTCTTTGTTGGGCTGGACCCCAATGAAGAGTTCAAGGTCCAAGAAACCAGTACAAAACTCAAATATCATAACAATAGTCCCTTTGGAGGGATGTTTAAGGCTCAGCCTGCTTATCTTAATGGCTTTCTCCCTCTCCCAGATGTGAACGAGTGCCTGACGGGGCTGGCCATGTGTGCACACCAGTGCCTCAACAGCCGGGGCTCCTTCAAATGCACCTGTAACCCAGGCTACGAGCTGGGGGCGGATGGCAAGCGCTGCTACCGTGAGTACTGAGGTCTCAGCCCTGCCCAGCAGGACAGGGCACACTTGGGCTGTGTTCATCACTGCCCTCTGGGAATCACCAGGGCCAAGCCATGGCAACCTCCGCTGAAGGGTTTCACAAGCAGTTTGGGGGCTGCTTACTCCCCCACCAAGATAAAAATCTTAGTCTGGTCTCTAAAGTCACCACAAAGCCACTTTAGCTGGTTTAGGCAATTGATTTAGAGCCATTTGGCTTCAAATAAGCCAAGTTCTTCTCTTGGGGGCTCTGCTGGACAAGCTCAGTCAGCTGCAGATGTGTCACTGAAGCAGGAATTGAGCCAGTGTAGGGATCACATCTGCTCCCATCAAGGAAAGAAATAAACTCTGTGATGCAAGAGTGAGCCGGACTGTCCTCCCAGCTTCGTGCAGCTGCTGCACCCCAGCAGGGCCAGGCTGAACCAGAGCCACCAGCCCCTCACAGATGACAGCCATCGTGGCAGTCCCAGTGCTGGCAGCTGGTGTTACTGGGAGCTCTGAGGGTCCCTCTGTGCAGCTGCTGGAGCTTGCCAAGGGCATGAGGGCGAGGCTTTGCAGGCCATAAATGGGTCTTGAAAGGCATCAAACAGAGCAATGGGGGGCACCAGGCTGATGGTGTGAGATTTAAGAGCTGAAGCATGTACACAACTTCCTTCTTAGGGACACAGCCAATCTCACACCGTAACCATTGGCATTGCCCTGGGGTCAGCAAAGCAGCCTTTCCACATGAAAGGTGTTTCTCCCTGCCCTTCCCAGCACGTTTCTTTCAAGCAAAATCCTGTTTGTGCTGCTTTTATAAGAAAAGGGAAGAGAGGGATGACGATCATGTTGTGAAATCTGGAATAAAGTCTTCCACTGTGGCACAGCTTTTGTTTTTGACAAGCACAGATCCATTGGGAAGCATCAAGCTCTCTTTCTTTCATCCTCCTTGGGTTTGAATGCATGAAAAACTCAGTGTTCTTGAAGGCAGAAACTGTTTTCCTGAGGTTCAGAACTGAGTCAAAGCTCCATGAAACAAGTTCCTTTTAGTTTAAGAAAGCTTAATTAACTAGACAAGTTTACAGAAAGCTTGCCAAGCTCGGATGATCTATGGCTGCAATTGATGTTTGTGCCGACCACTTTTGACATGTCAGGAACTAACGATTCTCGCTGTAGGCATCTGGATGTTTCCCTACTTAGCTGTGTTCTGCTGCTCCCATTTCTCCCTGGCACCAGAACAACTCTGCTCTGAGGCTGAGCCAACTTTTGGTTGGCAGCCCACGCTGCTGCTTGGCAGGAGTGGGAATGGTTTCATCCGCAGCCTGTTCATCCCAGAGATTGTCCAGAGCCCGCTCCACGACTCCATCCCTAAGAGGCTGCATGGGACCCAGAGGTTTCTTTTTATACCCCACTTCCCAGCCCAGCAGTGGCCTCTGTGCTGAGCTATTTCCATCCTTTCCCACTGCAGATCCCCCTCCTCAGCAGGGATGCAGTGCCAGGAGCTGGTGGGGGCACGGCGCCGGGGGCAGGCAGGGCCAGTGGTGTGTGCAGATGTGTCCCACAGGATCCTAACCAGGCTGCCTTTTCCAGGGATAGAGATGGAGATCGTGAACAGCTGTGAGGCCAACAATGGGGGCTGTTCCCACATGTGCCACCACACCAGCTCTGGCCCAGTCTGCACCTGTAACTTCGGCTTTCGGCTGGAAGAGGATCAGAAGTCGTGCACTGGTAAGGAGCAGGGAAAGGCCAGGCCTTGATTTCCAGGCACATCCCAGGTAATGGTGAGGATCCCTCTTGGGATCTTAGGTCAGCATCCCTCTTGGCTACTGTCTATGTGCACTCAAACAGGCTAAGGAGGATAGAAAAGGGAAAGTGAGAGCAGATGAAACATTGCTCTGCTCAAAGACATCCCCAGAGCTCCCCCCAAGATATACTCGGACAGCAGTTATGACTTGGACAGCAATTATGATTTCCAAACTAATTAGTTTTTCCCTGACGAAACTGCCCTAAGCAGGAGTCAGCTGGAATCACCCTGCTTGTAAGGAAATAAAACCTGTAACCACAACCTCCAACTGGGAATCACAATGAACTCCCCTCAAGGACTCAGGATTCCTCCCTCGATGGGGAGGATGATCTGTTAACACAAAGCTCCCTGATTTCAGGAGGAACTCGAGAATCCAGGCTCGGCATTTGGCAGCAGATCAGTAAAAGCTCACCAGAAGTAGCCAGGGAGCAGTTTAACAGTTCCTGTCACCACTCTGCAGTGCATTAACACCCTTTGTTTCTCATTTAGATATCAACGAGTGTGACACTGGTTCTCACTGTTGTCAGCAAGACTGTTACAATTACCCTGGGGGCTATGAGTGCTCCTGCCATGCCGGGTACAGGCTCAGCACCGACGGCTGTGGCTGTGATGGTGAGTGCCAACATCTTGTTGGGCTCCAGGCAGAGCCAGGGACACACAGGGTCCCTCTACTTCTAATCTGCCTCTTGTCACTCTCCTCAGTTTGTTTAGTGTGGGGCAGCTCAGTTCTAACCCCTACACTAAGCCCAGCACAACTGGAGAGGGACAATGGGATTTCTGAACACATCAAGTTCAGGTCAGGATGACTCAGGGTGAGCTGGCCCAGGCCTGACCCCATTAATTTACAAAACCCATTGGATGTTCAGCCCCAGAGGCCAACACTGCCCATCACTTTCACCCAAGGGATAAAGACAACAGCGTCTGTATAAAACAGCCAAGACGGTGACTACTGAAGCTTTTAATTAGGAGAACAAGGAATTGTCCTACCTGGTTGTGAACAGCCAGGCATTTCTTCCAGTTTCTCCCAGCTCCTACCAGTTTTCCTGCCAGCCTTCCGATGAGTCACCTTCCCAACAGAAAGAATGTGGGGAAAAATCCCCCTAATAATTGTTCTGACTTCCAAAGCTCTCAACAACATTTCCCAGGGGAAGGAGCCAAACACACACACACTCATTCCTCCACAATGAATGATGGATGGGAGCTGAAGCCCAGCACATTTCATGTTGAAACCCAGGCATCCCTAATCCCTGAGGTGGTTTAACTCCATTTTTAGAGTCGATGGATTCACATACCTAGCAGAGAGGATGCCACCAGCCCATGACTGCTGCATGGCCAGGCACGGCCGGGTTCCCGTCCCCGCTCCCTTCCCACTGGAGTGTCCCGTGTTTTGTAGATGTGGATGAGTGCTCTGTGAACAACGGGGGATGTGAACACACGTGCCAGAACCAGCCAGGGTCGTTCCAGTGCGGCTGTGACATTGGGCACAAGCTGGATGAGGACAGAAGGAGCTGCATCTGTAAGTGCCTCGTCCCAGCTGCTTCAGGCTGGGCAGTGGGGGCCTCCTCTGCCTCCTGTCCCTGCCACCACCACAGGGACTGGAACTCCTTAGCCCTGCACCTCACCTCCTCCAGCTCCTTCACAGCACCTGAGCAGTGGCAGTGCCTCACCCCAGCCCTGGAAATCTTTCCTGGACAGGACCAGTCCTGTTCCAGCCTCATTCACAACGCTGTCCAAAGAATTGCAGGGAGTTCTGGCACAGCTACACCTCCAGCAGCTACACAGCCTGCAGTGATGGCTCCCTGTTAAACACAGAGCCAGAGCCCCTGCCACAGTCACCAGCCTCTACAGCTTTTCCTCATAAGAAATAACAGATTATTTATTTGTAGCAGTACAGAGATCTGGAGGTCACGGAGCCGACCTGGGCCCACTCTAGCAAAAAAACCCTTAACAACTTGGAAAAGCTTTAGAGGTGTCAAAACAGGGTGAGATCAGTGAGAGGACAGAGCACAAAGGGGTCTGGAGGGTCTCCAGCCATTAAATGACCGATCTCTGTCTGCAGAATCTAACAGATTTCCGGATTTCTATTTCTTTTGTTATCAACACTGGGAATAACAAAATAAAAAATGCGGGTGGGCAAACCTGAGACCCACAGAGAGTTCTGGTTTCCCTTTACTGTTGCAGAGGTCCTGCCCCACTGTTCCCCTCCCAGAGACCTTGTCTCCTTTCCCACTGTGACACTGTCACCTCTGTCCCCGCTCCCCCAGCCACAGAGGACACGGTGGAGGCTCTGGATGGCCGGCGCCCCGTCATCCGCCCCATCCCTCACGTCGCCATCCTGCGAGATGAATTCACCCAGCTCTTCAACGACGACTATGAGGAAGAGGAGGAAGAGATGGAAGCACGAGGGGAGCACACACTGTCAGAGAAATTCGGTGGGCATTTTGCAGCAGCGGCCAGTGCCATGCTTTGCTTGCAACTCTTCAGGAATAATGATTCATGCTGGGTTTATTTGTTTGATGAACACAGAGGACCTGTCGAGCGCTTTTCTGTGTTCAGCCCTGCTGCAGCCTCCACACGGGGGTTTCTCTGCCCAAACTCCCCAGGATGCTGCAGCAGCCTTGGGGAGGCTCTCACCTGCAGCGCCTCTCGTTGCAGTCTGCCTGGAGCACACGTTTGGCCCCGACTGCAGCCTGACCTGTGACGACTGCCAGAACGGAGCCACCTGCAACGCCGAGGGCAGCGGCTGCCACTGCCCGGCCGGCTGGACCGGCACCCTCTGCAACCAGAGTGAGTGGCAGCTCCATCCCCTGCTCTGGGGTGCACAGGGGATGCAGCCCTGCGAGGCTGTGGCCGGGCTGAGCCTCATCTCCCTCTCCCTCCCCAGCTTGCCCGGCCGGCACCTTCGGCAGCAACTGCAGCCAGAGCTGCCGGTGCCAGAACGGTGGCACCTGTGACCCTGCCACCGGCGCCTGCCGCTGCCCGCCCGGCGTGGCCGGAGAGCTCTGCCAGGACGGTGAGTCCGGTGTCCCCTCACCTGTTCCGTGGTGCTGGGGGCCATCCCCATCCTCCTCCTTCCTGGTGCCAATGGCTCAGCAGAGATTTGGCATCACTGGGTAAATGGATGTTCTGGCTGTCGCCAGTGCCACTCTCAGGTGTCCCAGGTGTGCTTCTCTGAGGCCTGGAAGGGTTTCCCATGGGATTCCCTAAACTCATCCCTTTGTAGCTTTTCACTGACAGCGCCTTTCAGCCCTCTTGTTGAACCATCCCTGCTCCATCTGACTCCTTTGACCACTGAGTCTTGTGCAGAAAAATGTTTACTTAATAAGGGAAAAGGTGGTAAAGAGGGCTCTTCCCCCACAAAACAGTGCTCTGGGAGTTCTGCCTTGTCTTTGCACCCAAAGACCTTTGCAGTCCCTTTGCAGTCCCTGTTCACTGCTCAGCCGTGACTAGGGGCAGAGATCTCTATTTCCTGGGACATTCAGTGGTAGACACAGGAAAGAATGTCAAACCCACAATTACCATGGTAAATTTCCATGGAAACCATGGAGGTATTTTCCTCCCAAAGCACTGGAAAGCTGTGACAGCAGTAGTTACCCAAAGTACCCAAAGGAGGTGTCACCGCTGGGGGATGCTCACTTCTTGTTCCCAAAGGGTTAAAATTTGGGAGACATAATCTAAAAACCAGAAGGAGGGAGACAATCAGAGATTCAGACAAAAGGACTTCAGTCACATGTTGGGAGCATATGGGAGCTATTACTGAAGGAGGAGAGCGAAGCAGAATGCAAATGAACACGAGAGATACCCCGACCTCCTCTTTCTGTACGAAGGAGGTGGTTGAGGGGGACAGAGAGAAAACAGGAAGGTAAAATTAAAATAAACAATGCAGAATTGCTCTGTTGTCCCAGGGTGGCATTTCCTCTGCTCCTCTCTTCGTAGGGACAAGGCTCGTGCTGCTGGGCGGCTGCTGGCCGGAGCACTCTGCTGACACAGCCTGTCTGCCATGTGCTTCCAATGATGGTCTTTAGCATAAAAGAGAAAAAACCAGTAATTTTATTCACTTAATAGTGCAAATATCCCTGTGGCTTTTCAACAGGAGCGGCCTCGTGGGTCGCTTTCTCACGGAGCAAAGCCTTGACCTCTGGGAGCCCTGTGGGTGGGTTATTTCTGTCCCAACCAGCACAGCTGCTGGTCACAGTGAGGGCAGAGCTGATGGGTGCCCTGGAGCACCACGGCGGCGAGTGGCAGCAAGTGACATCCCCTGTGACACCGCACAGCTGATTTGGAGCTGGTGCAGGCAATCCGATTGCTGTCACCCTGGCTGCATCCCTTCCCTCGGTGCATCCCTGGCCTCACACAGCTCTGGCCCTGGTGTGTTTCTCTGCTGCAGTTAAGATGACCTGCTGAAACTGGCTCATCTTCCCAGGAAACCTCTCTCTGTTACTAGGGTGCCCTAAGGGATTTTTCGGGAAGCACTGCAGGAAAAAGTGCAACTGTGCCAACCGTGGTCACTGCCATCGGATTTACGGTGCCTGTCTGTGCGACCCCGGCTTGTACGGCCGGTTCTGCCACCTGGGTACGCTTGTCCTCATCCTTGGATTCCGGCCTTTCTGGGAAGGAGGTTTCTTCCCCTCGCCCTGGGTCGCTGACCAGCTTTTCCCCTCTGCCTGCAGCGTGCCCCAAGTGGGC
Organism: Falcunculus frontatus; assembly: GCA_013398115.1. Classification (NCBI taxonomy): domain Eukaryota; kingdom Metazoa; phylum Chordata; class Aves; order Passeriformes; genus Falcunculus; species Falcunculus frontatus. Next base: position 351,725 of record VZRV01003565.1, on the reverse strand, counting down.
ATTCGGGGCCGGCTGCTCGGAGGAGTGCCAGTGTCTGCAGCGCAACTCGAGGGACTGCGACGCCAAGGACGGCTCCTGCCGCTGCAAACCCGGCTACCGCGGCCAGCGCTGCGAGGACAGTGAGTGAGACACACGGTCACACGGTCACATGGTCACAGAGTCACACGGTCACACGGTCAGCTGGGTTGGAAAAGATCTTTGAGGTCATCGAGCCCAGCCTATGACCCAACACCACCGTGTCACCCAGACCATGGCACTGAGTGCCACATCCAGGCTCTCTTTAAACACCTCCAGGGGTGGCGACTCCACCGCCTCCCTGGGCAGCCCATCCCAATTCCCAGTCACCCTTTCTGTGAAGAATTTCTTCCCAATCTCCAACCTCAACCTCCGCTGGCACAGTTTAAGGCAGTGTCCTCTTGTCCTGTCGCTGTTGCCTGGGAGCAGAGCCTGACCCCCACCTGGCTGCCCCCTCCTGTCAGGGAGTTGAAGGGAGTGATGAGATCTCCCCTGAGCCTCCTCTTCTCCAGGCTAAACAGCCCCAGCTCTCTCAGCTGCTCCTCCCAGGACTTGTGTTCCAGCCCCATCACCAGCCTTGGTGCCCTTCTCTGGACACGCTCCAGCCCCTCAATGTCCTTCCTAAATTGTCCAGAACTGGACACAGCACTCGAGATACTGTGGCCTCACCAGTGCCAAGTACAGGGGAAGAATCCCTGCCCTGGTCCTGCTGGCTGTGCTATTCCTGATCCAGGCCAGGTGCCATTGGCCTTCTTGGCCACGTGGGCACAGCTGGCTCATGTCCAGCCTGCTGTCCATCGGTGCCCCCAGGTCCCTTTCTGCCTGGCCGCTGTCCAGCCACTCTGTCCCCAGCCTGTAGCACTGCAGAGGGTTATTGTGGCCAAAGTGCAGGACCCAGCACTTGGTCTTGCTAAACCTCATATCCCTGGATTTGTCCCATCTATCCAGCCTGTCCAGGTCCCTCTGCAGAGCCCTCCCACCCTTCAGCAGATCCACACTCGCTCCCGACTTGGTGTCATCTGGTGTCATTCTGTTCCCACAAAACACCCCCAGAGCATCCCCCCTTCTTGTCCTGTGGCCTCTTTTCTCCACATTAATTTTCTGGGGGGAAAAGCTCTGCTCACTTTCTACCCTCCCAGGCTCTCACCTCGTGTTCACTCAGGAGCACGCCCTGCTCACCCTCAGCCACGTTCAGTGCTCAGCAGGAGCTGTGTGGTGGCTGGGGACAGCTGTGACAGTGGGTGGTGGAGCTCAGGAGGGTGCTCAGCACCTGGGGCCAGGCTCTGCCAGGGGCAAGGCGTAATTTCAGATCTCCTTTCTCTCTAATTATGGTTGTTCACAGGCTGTGACCCTGGCTATTACGGGGATGGCTGCAAGAAGAAGTGCAGCTGCTCTCCAGGAGTGCCCTGTGACCCTGTCACCGGGGAGTGTCAGAAGGAGTGTCCCCCAGGCTACCACGGGGAGCACTGTGACCAAGGTAAGGCAGGGCTGCTCAGGGCAGCTCTGTGTGTGCCATGAACTCACCAATCCTCACACTTCTGCTTCACAAAATGACACAAAATCACTTCCAGCATCCCCTGCGAGCCCCAGCCCACTGTAGGTGATCTGATGGGTGACCAGCAGAGGCTTTAGGGGACACAGAAGCTGCTATCCACAGGTCTCAGTGAGACTCTGCTGCCTCCTTAAAGTGGGAGAGTGAATTCCTCCTAAAAAATGAGCCTGATTCAGAAAAGTGGAACAAGGTCTCACTTCACCCTGCCACTGGACATGTCTGTGTTGGTAGAAGGAGGTGATTGGGATCTAATTACCTTCCCCTGGCCTTGATGTCTTTTCCCTTCCAGGCAATCCCTGCCCAGCACAACAATATCACATTTTCTGCTCTGTTCTGTATTCCATATCGAAAATCTGTTTCATCTGCAAGGGAAAAAGAGTATTTTACATTTAATTTACATTAGGATTCAAACTTCTGCCTCTGTAGGAACCTCCTAGAGCAGTTTTGTGCTCTTCCTGTGAAGGGCCAGGTGATGGGACAGTGACTGAACCGCCCAGCTCTGTGTATGTCTGTGTCCAACACTCAGACTCTGAGGGTGCAGGTTTCAAGATCCTGGGGGTGGTTGAGAGCTTCACTTTGGTCAGACAAAGGTGCTTTGAGAGAACCTAAAGGCAGTGAGTCATTGGCACGAGGTGAGGATTACAAAATACGAACACAGCGCTTGGAAAAGAATAAGTTCTGCCAACCGCAGAGCTGGCGACTGGAAAATCAACCCACTCCTGCTCTCGTGAGGCTGGAGCCTCCTGAACCCCCTTCAGCTGGTTGGGTCCTACAGAAAATGCAAAAAATTGGACGCTCGAAGTCCACACTTAAAGACTGCAGCAGCAGAAGACACTGCATGGAGAGGTTGGAAGTGGCCATGTCCGGATTTGGATTGGAGCATCCCGGGAGTTTCTGCACTGACTGATGTTCAGCCAAGCACTGCTTCACCCCAGCCCAGAAGTTACAACCATCGACCTCATTAATCTGCCAGCACAGGGTCGTGGTGCAGAGCCCCATCTCTGACAGGACTTGGTCGAAACAAGAGCTGCAGACAGTGGCAAAAATCCCAATGCAAGTGTTACCATAGAGCTGGCAGGAGAGATGGGAGCAGCTCCTGCAGGGCTGTGCCCCCTGGCAGGGTCTGACAGCCCTGAGCCCCCCGTGGTGGGATGCTGTGGCCCCTGGAGCCCCTGGAGCCTCCTCGAGCTGGGTGCTCCCGCTCGGGATGTTTTTAAAAAGGGTAAGAAAGGAGCTGAAGGCTGTAGGGGAGAGTCACAGGAAATAACACAAATATTTGTATAGAAATAGTAGGCTCTTGGCTGTTGTTCGGATCTGGAAATTATTAAAGGGTGAAGACAAGCATCTGCCATCAATTAGCAAAGAGGGGGAATAACAAAAACTCCACTGTGTCACTGGAAATGGAGGCGCTGCCTTTCGTCCGCGGTTTGTCAGTGCTGCCGCGTTCGCCTCTGCTGAAGCTTCACAGAACTTTGGCTTTGGTGAGCGTGGAGCTCTTGTGGGGGACTCAGAGAGGGTTTAAGGATCTTTGGGTCTGCGGCCCTCGGTCTGCATGGCACCAGCTGGTTGCTAAATTGTGGCACGGGGTACAAAGATCAAACCGAGCTGGTACAGGCAGAACCACGCTGGCATCCGGAGCAGAGGGAAGGAAAAGCACTTATTCCTCCTCTGGATGAGGATGCTCCTTCTTTCCTGCTCTCCATCTGTGTCCATCTGGGCAAACCTGGCTGCTTCTTAAAATCCTGATGCTCTGATCCTGGAGGCATTCAGCCAGGGAGGTAAAAACCCTCACAGCATCTTGGAAAAGCCAAGGGGTGGTTTGGTGTGGGGCTGTGACCCCCATGCTCTGCACCCCCGCCCACAGAGAGCAGGGTGGCTCAGGCAGAATCTTTATCCAAAGACCGGAGACCAGTTTGGCCTCAGCTTTTGAGGACATGAGTGGTCACTCTTGCACGAAGAAATTCTTGTTGGAAGGACACACAACAAGTGGTGGACAGACTGACCACGGTGGTGGTGGCAATGCTGGAGGTGACCAGTGTGGCTCATGGAGTGGTCACACCCAAGCTCACAGAATCACTAAGGCTGGAAAAGGCCTTCAAGATCACCAAGACCAACCTTTGAGCAAACACCACCATGCCCACTAAGCCATGAGCACAGGTGGGAGCCTCTCACAGCTGGGCTGTTCCCCACAGACCCCAAGGCTCCTTCGGGCTGCAGGGCTGGGCTGGTAAAATGCCCATGGGCACCTTGAGGGGGAAGTTCTGACCCTGCTGTTCTCCCACAGAGTGCCCTGAGGGGACATTTGGGCCAGGCTGCCGGCGTCCCTGTGCCTGTGGAGGAGCGTCCTGTGACCGGAGCACGGGGCAGTGCCACTGCCCGCCCGGCCGGATGGGACACGACTGTGCCCAAGGTGAGCACGGGCAGCAGAGCAAACGCATTGAGGGAGGGATTCAGGTGTAGAAGAAAGGATTTAGGTGCAGAGGGGGGGTTCAGGTGTAGAAGGAAGGGTTCGGGTGCAGAGGGAGGGATTCAGGTGCAGAGAGGGATTCAGGTACAGAGGGAGGGATTCAGGTGCAGAGGGAAGGATTTAGGTGTAGAGAGAGGAATTCAGGTACAGAGGGAGGGATTCAGGGTCAGAGGGAGGGATTCAGGTGTAGAGTCATTACTTTTCTTTTGCTGAAATTCAGTTTAAAAAACACCCAGTGCAATTAGAATCATCTTCATGGAAAATTGGAAAAAATGAAGCTTTTGATGGTGAGTCTTAAACAACAGCCCTGCTCTGCTGTCGAGGCTGAGGGAAGCGCAAGCAAACACACATGATGAAAAAGATGAAGATGTTTTTGGTTGTTGCAGTCCTTTACACAGGAGAGGAAACTTTATTTATTCATGCATATTTTTAATTGCCTTCACCAGATTACTCTTTAACTTCTGGAAAACTAGAGAGTCCGAAATGAAAAGCTTTTGCATGATTCTGCACAATTGCAGCAGCTGGAATGTATTAGTCACATAGAGATGTCCCGCTCCTAAGAGTTTGGCTGAGCAATGAAACTACGTGTTCACAGTGCTTACCATAGATTTCAAGCTGCCTTTTTTCCAGGCCCTGGAGCAGCTTAGGACCAGTTGGAGAAGGATTCTTGCCCTGGTTTTAGCAGTTCTTAGCCTTCTGCTCCTCCTTTGCGACTCACAGCGGGCCCTGGAGCAGTGACTGATGTGCTGTCCGTGGTGTGACGGCAGCTGCCGAGTCCCTGTGCCAGCAGCACCATTTCCCACCGAGGAGCCCTTGGAGCTCCCTGCAAGTGGATGCAAATCCAAAATTGGCATGAAAATCCTGGATTGAGCTCAGAACAGCACTGACAGAGGGCTTGCACGCTGCCTGTGGAACAGGCACGGCCCTGCTGTGCTTGCTGGTGGCCGCGTGCTGCCAACAAAAGTTCACGTCTCTCACGGGCACAGCAACGATGGCGAGAGGGAGCCCAAAAGGGCAAACATTTCCCTCTGCCACCTCGGCTCTGATCCCGGTGCTGTGTGTTCTCTGTCTGCTCACGCTCCAGCTTGCCCTGAGGGTCTGTGGGGAGCGGGCTGCCAGGAGATCTGCCCCGACTGTGCCAACAACGCCAGCTGTGACCCCTCCACTGGAACCTGTCTGTGCCCACCTGGCTACACCGGCCAGCGCTGCCAGGATGGTGAGTGCGGGCTGGGGTGGCTCCCTCAGCTGTGATGTCCATCTCCAGATGGAATGGGGGGCATTTCTGCTGACCTGGAGCATCTGCTCCAGCGAGTGGAGCATCCACTGACCAACCAGGCACTGCCACACTCAGCAGGGCAGGCTGGGCACTGCACATCTCTGTTCCCTCACTCGTTGGGGTGCAGGGTGAGGACTTCAAAGTCCCTCTGCTCCCATCTCCACAGTGGTAACTTCTGCAGCAGCAGAAAGGGAGGCAAAATGATGAGCCCCTTGTCCTGTTCTGCACCTGCACTCGGGGTGTCAGAGCTGTGTCAGTGCTCATGGCTCTGCCGAAGCACCGCGGGACCCAGTGGCTCCACCGAGGGCTGGGGTTCCAGCAGCCACCTGCGGTCCCTCCTTGTTTCCCTTGGCAGTGTGTCCACCCGGCTGGTTCGGCCCCGACTGCCAGCTGAGCTGCAGCTGTGGGAACGAAGGACATTGCCATCCTGTGACAGGGACGTGCAGCTGCCCGCCCGGCTGGACGGGGCACCACTGCCAGCGAGGTATGGCACCCGTGCTCTGTCACCTTCACTCCTGGGCCACTCTGACCTGTGCTGAGCTATGCTGCCGTCGCTCCATTCTCATCCTCACACCGTACCTCTGCCAGGGAATCTCTCTGAAATCCTTCTGGTTTCTCTGCTCTGTCTGCCCAGTGCTGGCAGTGCCACTTGCCTTTCTGCAGCCGCCTTCATCCCTGTGCCCAAGGGACCTTGTGACTGTTGGCAAGGACCGTGCCCACGCCGTGCTCTCGGCTACACACCAGTGACGGGCTCCTGCTGTGTTTTTGCAGCCTGTGACCTGGGGCGCTGGGGCCCTGACTGTGCCCACACCTGCAACTGCAGCAACAGCGACGGCAGCTGCAGCGCTGAGACTGGGCAGTGCCTGTGCGAGGCCGGGTACACGGGCATCCGCTGTGAGCAGAGTGAGTGCTGCCCCTGATGCCGTGATGCTTTTTTTGCTTTTTATATATACCCCCCTCTGTATACTCTTTTGTATAACTCTTATGTGTTCTTAAGGGCCTTTTAGCCCACACACTTCTAATTGTTCAGGTTTGATAACCAGCATAGGCCCAGTATTCCATTAAGCCAGGACACCAAACATCTTAGAAGGCTCAGAAACCAAGATCTTCTCTGGAACACGTTTTGTAAACTAAGACAGGCCTGTCCAGGGGGGAAAGTTCCTCAGAGAGGGGGGTTCACTCAGCCTCTCGTTGGGGAATCTTTGGTAGATATGCTAATTGGTAAAGCCTACAATTTTATACCCAAACTATTGTGGGTGTGCATTTCGGGGGTGCCCACAGGGGTGCATTTTGGTGTGCATTTGGATGTGCATTTCGGTGTGCATTTGGATGTACATTCCAGCGTGCTCCACCTGGATGGGGCGCACCAAGTATCCTTAAAATAAATACCAAGGTAAAATCCCTTTTTCCCTTCTAACCATGTTTGGCTCTTGATTTTAAGACCAAGGAAAGGCATCACCCCTGCCCTGCCTGTCCTTACACCCAGCGGGGGCTGCACGTGTGCCAGGGAAGGCATTGGTCCAGCCCAGTCCCCTCCCTGGCTGCGGTGCTGACCCTGTGCCCAGGGTGGCTGGGTGATGTGGGCACTCACCCGTAAGGAGCAGATTGGAACCCACTGATTGTTGTAAAAAAAAGCAGCTGCCAGGCATTTTAGTTCCATTCAGAGGCTGAGTCCCTGCCCTAGGATGGCTTCCCTGGGACACAGGAAAGGACAGGCTCCTCAATCTCATTTCTTTCAGAGTGCCCTGAAGGGTGGTTTGGGCTGAGCTGTCGGCACCAGTGTCAGTGTGACAACGGAGCCACCTGTGACCACGTCAGTGGGGCCTGCACTTGCAGCCCAGGCTGGCGGGGAACCTTCTGTGAGCACGGTGAGTACCTGAACCTGGACACCAGGGCTCCATCCCAGGGGGTTTGTGCTCCCTGTCTCACTTCGCTCTCCTGTTACAGCAAAGGGAATCCCTCGGGATGGTCATGGGGAGAACAAGTCTGCAAGTTGCTCTCTCTGGTTTTATTTCTGGAGGGAAAAGGTCTAGGGAAACAAAAAAAGACCATGAAAATGTAAATTATAGGCGGCCCAGTGGTTGCACAGCTGCTGGGGTCACCCGAGGGTGTGCAGGTTGCACACAGGGTCTTGGAGCAGCCTCTTGGAGGGTCCCTGGATGCAGGGATCTGGCTCCCCCAGCAGCCTCTCCGTGGCCAGGAACCTCAAGCCGTCACTCTCCTGACCCACCACTGCCCTCTCCTGTATCTGGAATGTCCACAGCGGACTGGCATCCAACATCTGCTGCCCTTAGCAGTGGCTGTCACACCAGTGCAGCCTCACATCGGCCACAAAGGCCACTGAGGGGCACCTTTTCCCACTGGGAGGGCTCCAGCTCTGCATTTTGTGTGCATTTCTCTGTTTTCCACAGCCTGCCCTGATGGATTTTATGGACTGGAGTGTCGGCAAGCCTGTGACTGCCTGAATGGTGCCCACTGTGACCCTGTGATGGGGCAGTGCCGGTGTCCCCCTGGCTGGACTGGCCCCCGCTGTGCCCAGGGTAGGTGTCTGTGGCCAGGTGCCCACCCTGCCCTCCATGGGCACTCTGGAGCCAGGGCTGTCTCTGCTGCCAGGTTGTAGGAACCGGAGGTTTGGGTCATCCATTCCCCATTTGTGATTTCCTCTGTGTGGAATTTAATTTGAATTCAGAGTAGGGGGACTCTGCCTGAGCATGTTGTGGTTGGATGCAGTGAGGGCTTTGGCATCCAGCAAAACTGCTTCCAAATAGGTAGAAGATGTAACAGTGATGATGGCAGCATCTGTGTTCGGATGTCAGGCCTGTAGCACACATTATTTCCCTGTAACACCACAAAACCACCCCACACAGCAGCCAAGCACCAGTGTCAGGTCCTCTCCCAGCCCCTGGCATGGTTGGTAGAGGCCTGGCTGCTGTAATTCCCACCCAGTGCCCACCACTGCTGCCTGCTCTGCTCCCCTGCAGCGTGCCAGGAGAACAGGTACGGCCAGGACTGCAGCCAGACGTGCCACTGCTTCAACAATGCCTCCTGCAGCCACATCAGCGGCCGCTGCCTCTGCCCGGAGGGGTGGACAGGACCCACATGCCAGCAAGGTAACACTTCCCAGCCCAGCCTGCCTCCCCTGCCAGCTCGGGAAGGAATGCATTCCTCAGGGTGGGCAGAATGCTGCTGCCTCTTACCTGAGCGGGTGAAATACCAAAAGTCATTTTTTGGGCAGCTGAGCAGCCTTGGAGGGGGGTCACTGGCTCCACTCGCATCAAAATCAGTGTTGCTCTGTATCAGACCATCCACCCACGGCTCTGACAGCGTGGCACAAGCCTCCAGAGCTGCATCCTGACTGGGATGTTTGTCCTGCTTCTCCCTCAGCCTGCCCGGAGGGTTTTTACGGGAAGAACTGCCAGCAGCCCTGCCTCTGCCAGAACGGTGGCACCTGTGACCCGGCCACGGGGACCTGCGCTTGCCCCGCGGGCTGGACGGGGCTGGCCTGTGAGCTGGGTGAGAAATCAGCTGGGGAAATGGGGCAAACAAGTCCTGGTTTGGAGTGGTTTTTCCTTTGCAGGTTGGAGGTGATGTGTGAGGGGTCGGGGTGCACCATGCTTCCTGCGCGTGGGAGCTGGGAGGGTGGGAGCTGGAATGGTGGGAGCTGGGAGGGTGGGAGCTGGGAAGGTGGGTACCAGGACAGCGCCTCACCCTGTGCCTCTGCCAGCCTGTGCCCAGGGGCAGCACGGCCTGGACTGCCAGCAGCGCTGCGAGTGCCAGCACGAGGGGCTCTGTGACCGCCGGACAGGGCACTGCCTCTGCCAGCCCGGCTGGACCGGCGACAAGTGCGAGAGATGTGAGTGGGGCACGGGGGGCTGATCTGGGCATCGATGGCTCTGGCAGCACCTGGGTGCTGCACAGGGAGGGTCTGAAGGCTTAAAGCAAAGACAAAATTCAGATTTCAGCCCAGCAGGGAGCTGGCAGTGCCGTGGTTTTGTCTGTGCCCCGGTTTTGCCCACTGCTGTGCGTTCTCCTTCCATTGAATCACAGAGGGGTTGGGGTGGGAAGGGACCTTAAGGATCATCCAGGTCCAACCCCATCTGGTTCCTGTCCTCTGAAGCTGTCCTGGAAGTGCTGGTGCACACCCAGAGCAGCCTGTGGCAGTGCTGGTGGGAGGGGGATGGGATTCCCAAAGGCACAGATCCACAGGCATCAGTGCAAAACCACGGGCTCCAGGCAGGGATCGAGCAGGGCACAGTGAAACCAAAATGCCAAGGGAGGATCTTCCTCTGCCACGATTATTTTAAGGGAGACAGTGAATTTTCCCCTTTCCATTCTTCCTCCTGTGTGTCCTTGTATCACACTGACCCCTCCTGACCCCGGCTTTGCTCCCAAGCCCCAGCAAACCACGACATCTGTCCCTTGGTGGTGATGCCTTAGGTTTTAACTTTTATATTTTCAAATTCTGTACTGCTTAGAGTGTAACTCTGAAGTTCCTTGTAGCCTGTAATTCCTGCTCTCTCGTACTGGGCAGACATAACAAAGCCTCTCCAGGCTTTGCCTTCAAGGACAGCCAGGCTGTTTTTAGGCCCAAAATGTGTAAACTAAAGATTCTAAGGGGGGGCAAGCTGAGGGGAGTTACATCGTTAAACTGGGGCTTTAATTGGAGAATTAACCCTGATATGCAAATGATCCAAACCTATAAAAGTGTGAAGAACTCGTGACCTGGGGTCCATCTTGGGGTCCATTTTTTGGAAGCAGCCTCTGGCTCCCCCAGGGTGTGGCTTGAAGGCCCTTCAAATAAATATCTATCTTTATTCCCTTACTCTTGTCTAGTCTCTGTTTCTAGGTGGCTGGAGAAGGCATCAGTGGCTCCGTGTCTGCTGTATCCTTAGCTCTGACACACCCTGGCAATCTCCTTCCCATGAGGAAGGGTTGGAAAGGCTCTTGACCTTCAGAGCAGCGACAGGGACCTTATCATGTACCAGCACACCAAGCAGAGATCCACAAGCTCCCTTCCAGGGTCATGACACCTCAGCCTGGCACGTCCTTAGATCAGGGTGTAAAGTCCAGTGGCAGCACTCGCCAGCTGACGTCTGGCACGAGGGAGCTGCCACCACAGCCTCAGCTGCCACCAGCCACTCTCAGGTTTCCTGCTGGGAATGTTTTTCCCTTCATGAGGCTGGCAGCTGAGGCTTGGCCACACAAATCACCTCGCTGGATCCTGCTGCATCCTGAGGCACAGTGTCCCCTCCCAGCATTGTCACAGGCTCCCAGAGCCTGCCTCAGCAGCACCAGGCAGTGTTAACCACTTCTATAAATTCTTTCAATATAAAATTAATGAAGAAACCTACCCAAAAAGTAGAAATTATGTTCTTTTTTTAAAAAAAGAACCAAGCTAGGGTCCTGTCAGCTCCCCAGGGCTGTATTTCCAGCAGCCTGTGTGTGCACAAGGGACAGACACCAGTCAGCTGTGCAACTACTGGGAAAAAGCTCCCAAAAGTCACCTCTTTTGTGCAACTTGTCCTCTCTCTTGTGTTTTCATCCCTGAAGCTTGTCCAGAGGGGATGTTTGGGGCACGCTGTGAGGAGCTCTGTGACTGTGGGGACAACGTCTCGTGCCACCACGTCACTGGCACTTGCGATTGCCCCCATGGCTGGAGGGGCCGGCGCTGTGAGAAAGGTGAGGAACACCCCTGGGTAAGGGAAATCCAGGGAAACAGCGGCTTCTCCAGAGACTGGGAAGGAGGGAAACTTCATTTTTAATGCGAATCACAAGTTGTGACAATATATTTTGAGGCTGTGGCACAAGATGCTGCTGGGCTGGCTCAGCACCGGGGCAGGAGCCCCTTGGGCTCTGATGCCTTCCAGGCATTAACTTAAAACCCAGGCAGGAGACTCACATCCCGTTCTTTGTGTTCCCACAGCCTGCCTGCCAGGCTTCTTTGGGAAGAACTGTGCCAGCCGCTGCGCCTGTCCCCTGGGAGTGCCCTGCCACCATGTCACCGGCCACTGCGGCTGCCCGCCAGGACTGACCGGCGCTGGATGTGAAAAATGTACGGAGATGGGAATGATCCTCTTACAGCTCCTCTGGCAACCTCTGGGAACGTGAGGAGTCGAGCAATTCCAACAGAAAATAGAAGGGAAAAAAAAAAAAAAGATAAACAAGGAAAACCAGCCCAAGAGCAGAGCTGTGCCAAGGAGCGACTCCCAGTCTGGCAGCTGGGTGCATGCCTGCGGAATGTTAGCGGGGCAGAGGGAGCCAAGTGGGAAATCAGAGCTGGGTATTTATCCAGAGGATTAGCCATAAATCACTATTAAAATGAGCTCCTGTGGGTACGAGCAAGCCTGGAAGAGACAGAGGTGTGTGAGCACATTCCTCGTGCAGAGAACAGTGCTGGATTTGCCATCTCTGCGTGTGGAGCTTGCAGAAATGTGAGGGCAGGTGAGGCTGGCACTGCAAAAGGCACTTAATGCCTTTAAGTACTTGCTTTTCCTTTCAATCCAAGTATTTCCTGGAGTGAAGGAACCTTTTGCGTGTGAGTCCCTTTGCTTTTTGGGTGGCAGAGAACTTTTACTGCCTTAAAAGGTTCTCTAAATCCTGGCTAAAAATAAAAAGGGGGGGGGGGGAAGCCTCGCAGAGAGGGGTGGAATGGCTCCTGAGCCACCTTGGTGCCCTGTCCCCTCACAGCCTGCCTGCCAGGGACCTTCGGGGAGGGCTGTGCTCAGATCTGCCAGTGCGCCGGAGCCACCCAGGAGTGTCACCCTGTCACCGGCGCCTGCGTCTGCCCCCCCGGCTTCCACGGTCCCACCTGCCAGCTCGGTGAGTCCTGCTCTGGTCCCACCGCATCCCTTTGGCAGGCTGTCCCATCCTGAAATCCCAGTGAAATCCCGGATGTGTGTGTGGGTTGAGTTCTGGGTGCTTTGGGGCTGCTCTGTGTGACAGAGTGGATCAGAAGCCCACGGGTGGTGCCAGCCCAGCAGAGCTCTCTGCCTCTTTCCTGGTGAAACACCCATGCAAACCCACCTGGTGGATATTCCCAGGATGTCTGGACTTTGTTCTCATATCTTTAGACACTGAGGCCGCTGTTTGTTGTCCCCTCAGAGTGCTCCCCGGGGTGGTACGGCCGTGACTGCGAGAGGCCGTGCCAGTGCAAGAACGGGGGCCGATGTGACACTGCCACGGGGATGTGCCACTGCCCGGCGGGCTTCATCGGCGCTGACTGCGGCATCGGTGAGCGCTGCTGCAGCCAGAAGGGGATGGGAAAGCAGGGGAGCCTCCTCAGGGGGAGCTGAGGGGTGGGAGATGCAGAGCCTGCCCACAGAAGGGCTGGTGACCCTGTGGGGATGAGCAGCAGACCAGGGACTGACTCCTGGGAAAAGCTCCTTGTGTCCTTTCACCACCTGAGCTGGCAGCGGAGCCCTCTGCTGTGTCCCAGGGAATGAGCCCGCAGCTGATCGTGTTTGCTGTCTGCCTTAGCCACGGAAACATTTCCCTGCTACGTTTATTTTCTGATAGTGATTTCTCCTCACACATCGTGCCCTCGCTGTACACGGCCACGGCCGGGCAGGGTTTGGGACAACCTGGCTTAGTGGAAGGTGTCCCTGCCCGTGGCAGGGGGGTTGGAAACATGATCCTTAAGATCTCCTCCAACCCAAACCATTCCACGGTTCTGTGATACAGCAGTGCAGGGCTGGACGCTCCTTCTGCCTCCCATCGCTCAGCTCCAGGGCTGTGCAAAGCTTTCCCTCTCCCGCCTCCCACCTCCCCAGCCCTGCTTTGGCTTGACCGAGGTTTTCCTCCCTCCAGGATGCCCCGCTGGCCGCTACGGCCAGGACTGTGCAGGGCTGTGCTCCTGCGGGGCCGGTGTTCCCTGTGACCCCATCACCGGACACTGCGTGTGCCCTCCAGGCAGAGCTGGCCCCGCCTGTGAGCAAGGCAAGTACGGACCGTGGGGTCGTGCATCAGGGCTGTCAGGCAGTGGGTTGGGAAAGCAGGAACTGATTTCCCTGCCCTGAGATCTCTGCTCGTGGTCTCTGTGCCCACCAGCGCTGCCTTTGGCCCCGCAGGTTGTGAGAAGCACCGGTACGGGGTGAGCTGCCAGCAGCCCTGCTCCTGCCTCAACGGGGGGCTCTGTGACAGCGCCGACGGCTCCTGCTCGTGTGCGCCGGGCTGGACGGGGAAATCCTGCGAATTAGGTAACCCTGGCCCGGATGGATTGTGCTGCACCGACCCAGTAACTGTGGAGCTCACATACTGGGTCCGCTTTCTGTTGTCCCACCCGTGCCAGCCCTGCCTCTCCACAGCCCTCTGAAGCGCAGGTGTGGGGCTGCTGAGCAGCTCTGCCGCTCCCTCTCTCCCGCAGAATGCCCTCCGGGAAGGTTCGGTGCCGCCTGCGAGTTGCGCTGCTCCTGCCTGCACAACGCCACCTGCGACCCTGCCACGGGGACCTGCCGCTGTCCCCCCGGCCACTACGGGCCCCTGTGCGAACACAGTGAGTGCTGGCGGCGGGGACACGCTCGGCTTGGGGCGGGGAGGGTCTCTAAAGCTCGTCTGGAGGGCAGGACCGCAGGACACCAGTGTCCCACACCGCGGGGCTCTCCCTTTCCCACGGGTTCACAGCGAGCCCTTGCCAGGCAGCAGCGGCAGAGAGGCGATTCCTGATCTCTGCGTGACCCCACGGCCACAGCGGTGCCCTCCCAAGGCAGCTGGGCACACACTGCCCGGAGGTGTTGGGTACCGGGCAAACGCCGTGGAGCTGCTCTTGGTGCTCGGGAGCTGAACTCGGGGCTCTCGACTTCGCTTGCCTGGGCTCATCTCGGGCAGAAAGGCTCGCTGCTTCTCCCTGCTGGGCTGACCGAGGCGCTGCTGCAGAGTTCCACCCGCTCCATGCCCTAACGAGCTTCTCCCGTGCCAGGCTGTCCCGCGGGGTTTCACGGAGCGGGCTGCCGGGAGCGCTGTGACTGCGAGCACGGGGCCGGCTGTGACCCCGCCACCGGGCGCTGCCAGTGTCCCCCTGGGCTGCGGGGCGAGCGCTGTCACACAGGTACCGCCCGTCCTCCTCCCCTTCCCGGCGGATCCCGAGGGGCTGGCACGAATGCGGGTGCTCTGTTCTGTGTCTCACACAGGCTGCGAGGAAGGGACGTACGGCGAGGGCTGCCAGCGGCTCTGTGACTGCCCCAGCGATGTCCCCTGTGACCCGGCCACGGGGCGCTGCCTCTGCCCCCCGGGCAAAACCGGCCCCACGTGTGCTGCAGGTGAGCTGAGCCCCAGCTGGGCAGGGGAGGAAGGGGACTGTGTGACGGGAATTTTGCTCGCAGGAAGCTGGAAGGGGCTTTTTTTCTGGTGCGTGTCACCTCATAGAGCGAGAGGGGCAATGGCACTCACCTCTCTGGCCCCTGTTTGCAGCCAGATCTGAATGCAAATTCTCCCCTAGCCTCCAGAGCCCGCGTGTTCAGATTGACACGGTCAAAAGGTTGAGGATCAAAGGCTGAAGGAACATCCTGGGGATGCTCCGATGTCCTGTGTCACGGCAGCAAAAACCTCTCTCTGCCCTATCCCGCACCCATCCTCCGCTGCGAGCTCTGCCTGCGTCATCCCGGGAAAACTCTGAGCATTCTTGCTTGGCTGCTGCCACGAGCAACAGCCTGAGCAGCTCTGTGCCCTCTGCAGACTGCCGGCCCTCGCAGTTCGGCCCCGAGTGCCGCCTGGCCTGTCAGTGTGCCCCCAGCAGCTCCTACTGCAACGCGAGGAACGGGCAGTGCCTCTGCCTGAACGGCCACACGGGACACACCTGCCGGGAAGGTGAGCGCAGGGACAGGGACAAGTGCAGCCGATGCCACGGACTGCACCCGGTGGGGAATGCCCCAGCAGAACCCACGGGAATGCTGTGCCCCTGCTCGGGCTGTGGGTCTTGCCCTGGTGGGTTGGGTTTGGGAGCAGTGAATCAACTCAGTCCGAGTCGCTCGGGGTAGCACCTGCCTCTTCCCAAGCCCCTTGGTTGGTCTGACCTGTTTGCTGTCACTGCAGCCATGAGGGAGGTTTATGATGCCTCAGAAATAAAGGTGTTTAGCAGCCCGGCCACAAATGCGCCCCTGGTAAAGCCAGGGCACAAATCCCGCTGGTTTTTGGGCATGCTGGAACAATGGTCCCATGCACCAACCACAGTGGGACCCCCACACTCCTCATTTCTGCCCAAACCATGACTGAACCTGTTGGCTCAGAGTGACCCCCGTGGGTGCTGGGCAGTGGGGATGGGTGGCAGAAGGGTCTGACCCAAACCCACAGACTGCAACCAGTGCTCCCAGTGGGGAGGGGAATGGGGAGGAGGCTCTGCCCCCCCAGCAAGGCAGAGGTGTGGAGGGTCAGCCCTGCAGCAGGGCTGCCCACAGTGAGGACTGACCTGTCCTGTCTTCCCTTCCAGCCACGCAGTCCCTGCCACCCACCAGGCCACCACCACCCCTGGAGGGGCTCCGGCCAGCGGAGAAGTAGGTCCTGCTCTGGGGAGCACTCCCTGGGTTTAACCAAGCAGCCACCTGAAGAAGCCGATGACCTGTAATGAACTTATTAATGAGCCACATGAGCAGCTCCCGTCTCCTGACAACCCCAGCTGCTGCTTTTTGGGGGGTCTGAGTGAGGCTGAAGCTCCCAGTATAACCAGTTCACTGTGCCAGCGTGGGCTGGCCGTGAGGACACGTGTGCCCACACCGGTGTGTGCCTTTGGCCAGAGACCAGAGGACCAGCTCAGAAGGGATCCATTCTGGTCAGGGGACAGTGGACTTTGACAGCTCGTGACACATTGCTGGCCTTCATCTTTTGGGTGCTGGGCTTGGGGAGCGGGCTGCAATCGTGGTCCAAATCAGGTATTTATGCATCAATATTTATGGGAAGCAGCACCACAGTGTTGTCAGGACTGATGGCTGACAGTGCCCGGCTCTCCTGAGACTGGGCCTCCTGTGGATGCACCACCTCACTTGAATTATTTTTTTTTAAATTTGAATTTTCCATGGTGTTTTACTGTAAATGACCATTTGCCAGGGGAATACACACTGGGCTCCAGCACTCACCTGCAGAGCTGGTGCCTCCCTCACTGACAGCACACGCTGTGCTGGACGAGCTTGGTGGGAACCTGGAGTCTGTTCTTCATGCCAGGAGTTTGTGAGCCCATGGACCAGGAGCTGTCAGCCCGTGGTGATGCCCATGTCACTTATTCCAAGAAAAAGGAAGCCTAAATCCAGTGTGGCAGTCAGAGACACTGCATGGATGGAGACAAAGTGCTCGCACATCTGGCCAATGCAAATCCCAGCTGGAATGTCCTCGCCCAGCCCTGAAACCTGAGTTTGTCATTCCAGTCACAGCCAGGAGCTGGCCACCTGCAGCAGTGGGGAATGTCACCTCTCCAATGTCACCACATCACCTTGGCTGGGGCCCAGGGCCCCCTTTGTTTGCACAAAGCTCCTGGGCAAGTGGAGCCTGAGAGCCGACACTGCCAGAGGAACCCCAGCTCTGCAGAGGAGAGGGACAGCCCTGTCCCCTCCTGTCCCCTCCTGTCCCATCCCATCCCACCCCATCCCACCCCATCCCACCCCATCCCCACTCCAGAGGCTGCAGCACAGCCCTGCCCAAGGCGCTTGGCCTTTAAATTATTCCCACAGGGGCCAACTGAAAATAATAAAAGAATTGTTTCTTTTCCTGATGGAATTTATTTTAATCTGTATATAACTTGTAATTTTGGGCTGATTCGTTTCTTATTTTATTTCTTCCTTAACAGTATTTTTTTTTGCATTAGATACCATTCTTGTGAAGAAATCATGTTAATATAAGTACGTAGTGAAGGACCAAAATCGCGTTGTCGGGGTTGGATGTTGGATAAGCAGGGAGCAGGAAGATTTTGTCCATGTGCCAAATGAGCCCAGGCAGTGGTGCCAGTGGTGCTGCCGATTCTGCAGACAATCATCCCTCGGCTTCCCTTTGCCTTGAAGTTGCTGGGGCGTTGGAGGAAGGTTCCAGTGATTGGGAGCAGCACAGGAGGAGGAGGAGGAGGCCAGTGGAGATGCTCTGCCTCGATGGCCCTGCTCCAGGAGAACATGGAAACGGCCTTAACCATGGGGATAGATCCATCCTGTCCCACTCCAGCTGCAGCTCCGTGACTCCTGGCAGCTGCTTGGAGCAAACCATGTGTCTGAGCATGGGACTACAGCAACCCTGTACCTGTATTTTTATGTAATGTTCTTTTCCTGTTCGTATTTCTTAATACAGTTTGTTTGCTTCCTCTTTTTTTGTACTGTCTCCCTTTTTGGATCTTCTTTAATTTAGCACTGATGAAAAATGTTACTTTCTCCACAGTTAAAGAGAAATAAACAGAAAGCCTGGCCGAGTTTCTACTTACCTTGTCTCGCTCAGTCAAATGCAGCTGACAGCTGCTCCAGGTGACAGCAGGCTGGCAGTCAGGGGCTCTGGAGGGTGTTTCACGGGTGTTTCACTCTCTCTTGAGGGTGTTTCACATTTTGTGTGAGAACATGCAGAAGCCACAGCAATGCCAGTAGCAGAATGGAACTTCTTTTTAAAGCTCATAGCTGGGACAATGTGGCTCCTTGGAGCTGTCACGCTCAGGGACACTGTCACCACTAACACAGAACACACAGCTCACTGGTATCCAAGAATTTATTGCTACCTTAATTTACAGTTTAACAGTTTGATCAGAACAGACCTTCCATCAATGCTGCCCCTCTGAATGTGAAGCTGGCAGTGTGTGGGGCTGGCTCACCCCGAAATTGTAGCTGCCATGTCCCCTGCACGGGGTGTGAGGGGCTGAACTCCCAGCTCGGGAGGAGGGAAAGGCAGGTGGGAGCTGCACCACTGCTCCTCATCCTGTCCCTGCTTCCCCCTCTGCCTGGAGCATCCCATTCCTGGCCCCAGAGCTGACTCCATGGGAACAGCTGTGGCATCAAGTATTTCATCCAGTGACAGAAAGGTGTCTGGCATCACCTCACCTGAGCAGGTCACAGCTCTGCCCAAAGGGCCCAAGGATTATTATGGGGGGAAGTGACAGAAAAAAGAGAAACAAGAGGGAAAACTGGGTTGAGGAACAAGCCAAGCACATGGATTTCAGTTCCTAACAATCCCTGATTGGGGCGTGCTCTCCCCACGCCAGGTGTGCGGCAGCTGCTGGCGCTGGTGCCAGCAGGGACAGAGACGGTGGCAGGGGCACCTCAGAGCTCAGGACAGCCTCCGCCTGGGCTGCTCCCAGAGCCTGTTCCGGGTCAGCAGTGCCAGCGCTGCCAGGAGCCTGGTGCCAGCTCCCACGTGCAGGAGCTGCTGTGTCACAGCTGTCACACAGACCCGTCCTGGCTGATGAGATCTGCCAGCCGAGACAAGCACAGTTCAAGAAGAAAGGCTCTGCTGCTGCCTCCTCTCCGTGGGCTCAGTCTGCAGAGGTCTGGAGGTCCCTGAGGCAGGTCCCCGAGGCAGAGGGGTCCCTCGGGGCTGTCCCTACACGTCGGTCTCGATGCGCAGCCGCTCCATGCGCCGCACGTTGCCCTCTGCGGCCACGCGGCTCGTGATGGGCCGGGCACAGGTCTGGGGGAACCAGCCCCGCTCCCCATCCCTCAGCCTCTCCCCCCAGCACCAGCCTAGGAGAGAACAGAGCGGGTGACACGGCCGGGAAGGGTCATGGATCCTGGGGAGGCACCATTCCCTTCCCGTGGAGGTGCTGGCTGGAGGCATCCGGGGGTGGCTGGAGAGGAGGTTTCTGATTTACTGCCTGGTCTGGGGGGTTTTCCTCTCACTTCTGAGGCCTCTGCTGCTGGTGGAAGCCACAGCCTGCACACAGGAGTCACCCCTAAGGAACACAACAGCTCCCCATGGTAGTGCCACCTCCTTCAGTCCCTGCTGGCACACAGCACCAGCCAGCACTACGGGCCTCACCAGCAGCCAGGGCTTCCTGGAAGCCTCTGCAATTGCTGAAATCCCAGTTCCTGGTGATCACTGAAGGTTCCCCTCACCCCAGCTCCACTGAGGGCAGAGCCTGCCCCAGCCCCGCGCTCGCCAGCACTCACCATCCTCTTCCCCCAGCACCAGGACAACGTCTGCCTGCTGCAGGGACAGCTCGTCTGCCTCCTTGGCCAGGTAGGCGCGGGTGATCTCCACCTGGCTCAGGTCTGCAGGACAGGGGACAGCAGGGACAGTGAGCAGGCACAGCCCCCTGCTCAGCTGTGATCCCCCGGCTGCCCACCCAGTGCTCCACAGCACAGCGTGCTCCACTCCCTCCTGTCCCTGCCCCTTATCCCTCCAAGCTTGCCAAACCTCCTCTAACAACAGCTGAAAGCATTCCTGGAATTCCAGCGTGCCTCCCAGGAAATGTATTTAAGGTTAATTGTGACTGATAACTTCATGGGGAGGCAACTCCTAAGGAGCAAGGCGTGGGGTTTTCCTCTCCATTGGCAGGAGTGGAGGAGAACCAGGTAGAAACCTGGGCCTGCAAATGCTGTGGTGTAACAGGGAATCCCAGCAGAGCCAGGCTGCCCTCTGGCACACGGTACCTCCTTTGGGAGTGGGGTCAGGCTTCTCCTTTTCCCTGTGCATCAGTGCTGCGATCCACCGGGCCCGGTCACTCCTGCCAGAGGCAAACACAAAGAAAGCCTTAGGACAGCATCCCTGTGGCCAGCAGTAGCTGGACATTCCCAACAGGATGAATGCTTTCCAGGGGAGTCATTTGATCAGTGCATTCAATGTAAGGACACTTCCCAAGTGGCACACACAGCCCAGCTGCTCTGCTTCATACGGACGGGGGGAGCTGATATGGGAATTATATGGGAAATGTGAGAGAGAGGAAGGAACAGAGCCTGGGAGCAGCCTGTGCACATCCCCCGTTTCTGGGAGGAGGAGCGTGGGGGTAAAGGGAGCTTTGCAGAAGCCTCAGAGGTTTCTCAGGGCACCAGCTCATCCCAGGAGCCAGAGCAAGATCCCAGTGTGCCACTCACAGCGTCTCTGCCGACAGCACCACCTCTTCCCGCCGGCCCTCGCTGTCCTTCTCCAGCACCACCCGCAGCAGGTACCCACCGGCCTTGATGGGAGGAGGGGAGGGTGGGTCCGTGTTCTCCACCTTCTCCACGGTGACCTGGTCCAGCGTGGCATAGTTCATGACCGTGTAACTCTCCTCACTGTGGCACAGATGGGATCAGCACCTCAGCTGTGGGGTCCAGGCCACTTCCCAGCTCAGAGCCCGGCACAGGAGGCTCAGGGGGCACTGCCAGAGCAGCCTGGAGCTGATGGCCAGGGTGGCACATGGCTCTGGGGACTGGCTGGCCACCCACCCACCGAGGCAAAGCCACTGGTGGGACTGGGCGCTTCTCCTCTGGCTGACAAGGGACACCTCAAAAAGGTCAAACCAGGGAAATCTCATGGATTTGTCACTTTCATTTGGTATGTGCCACTCTGGAAATTGGGATTTTACCCCCTGGCTTTCTCCAGGGAAAGGCAGGGCCCTCCCCATGGCCTCACCTCTTCTTCTTGGTGATGATGAGGACATCGTTGAACAGGAAGAGGTGGCAGAGGCGGCCGGCGCCGCGGCGGAAGATCCCGGCCTCCTCCGAGAGCAGCAGGTGCAGCTCCCCCCGCTTCAGCAGCCACCGGGACGCCGAGATCAGTGGGAAAGGCTGCAACAGCACCAGGAGCAGGCTGAGTTACTGCCCTCCTCACCAGCAGCACGCAAAATCAAGGCAAGAACTGAACATGCAGCGGCCCTGGGGTCAGTTGGGATGGACACACCACATGTGTTTAAGTGTCTTTTCCAAAGGATTTTCCAGGAGGCAGGCAGAAGGTGAAGCAGCTGTGCCCCCCACTCCAGAACACCCAGAGATGCAGCCCCTGGACCCCAACAGCCCCTGGACCCCAACAGCCCCTGGACCCCGACAGTCAGTGACAATGCCATGGCTTTACCACACCCTTTAGAAACCGCCTGTATCCAACAGCCCAGTCCAGGCTTCCCAGAAGGATTCCCAGCATGGGCCTGACCTGCCTGAACAGCCCCCAGAAGACTTCCCACCACCACTTCCACAAGACCTCACCTTCTTCTTCCCAAATTCCAGCTGTTTCTGCAAGGTGTACATCTGCTCTGTCCTCTCCATAGCCCGAGCTCCCTCATTGCAGCTCTTGACCAGCTGGGAAGAGAAAAACATCCCAAGGGAAGCGGAGAAGGGTTGGACACTGAGCCCATCCACCTCCCACACCACCCCCAGCATTAGGGACTGTCCTGCTTCCCTGAGCAGCAGGGACAGACAAATCCTGGCACAGGCTTCAAGCCAGGTTTGGGAAAAGGCAGTGGGATGCTCTCCCGGAGAGAGATGGCACATGGGCTCTGCCTGGACAAGGACTCAAGTGAACCTGCAGCAAAACCAAGGAGCAGCAGGAAGAGGAAGAATTAATCATCAGAGGAGAAGAGCTCCAGGCAGGAGGATGGACAATCACATAGAGGGACTCTGCTCGGATGTGAGAGCAGGACAGACTGGGAGCAGCAGGAATGTGCTGCCAAGAGCTGCTCTGCAGGGGGATGAAAGGAAGAGTCAGCACTGGCACAGTGGTGGCCGCAGTCTCTGTGGCCCTTTGGCCCCTGTGACTGACCAGTGGATGGGAAAACACCACGAGATGAGATCCAGGAGCACGGACAGTGCACAGCTCACAACTCCTGCACCCCACACTTCGCTCTCTGCTTCACTCACTGCCCTTTGCCCAAATCCCCAAAAACCACAGTGAGAGTCGTCCCAGGAAGGGGGACAAAGATGGACCAAAGAGGAAAGAAGAAAAAAAGGACAAGAAAAAGGAACAAACCAAGATCAGGTGACAAAGGTGAAAAGGGAAAAGAAGCATTCATCCAGCAGCTGTTTGGAGCAGAAGGAGCCTCAAGCGAACCGATGCTGGGAGGGAAATGAGGTGCTGGAATGGCAGCGTTGGATCAGTGCTGCAGAGCTGGCAGGAGGAGAGGTGGAGGGCTGGCAGCTGGGCCTCACCTTGCTGATGGCCTTCACAGCGCGGGTGGCAGCGCCGTACGCTGCAGTGCACGCGTTTGTTTTTTGCTGGACGGTCTGGAATTCCAAGATAAGAAGCTTTAGTGATACTGCACCGCAGAGGAGGGAGCAGCAGCCGCCCCCCTGGGATTTCAGGATGCCACACGTTGATTGAGCCGTTCCCAGTGGTCAAAGGAAGGTTTAACAGTGTGAATCTGGGGGTTTCATGTCTGATACGTGCCCGGTCACCCCCTGGCCCTCACCCCTGCAACCCACCACAGACTGGGAGCAGTTACTGGAGATCCCACACCCAGCAGCTTTGCCATTTAGAGCACATTTCCATGAAGAATGCAAGACCTGCTTTCCACTGCTGGGCTGCCTGACCACTCAGCAATCAGGACACTTGTGCCACCCCACCAGGGGACCCAGATATGGCACAGAAGAACCTCAGGTCAGCCAGATGGGTGGCAGCAAGACATGAAGTGTTCCTCATAGAGCTTTAAACTGCACACTTGACACCCCCCAGAGAAGCAGATTGCTCAGGATACAAATCACAGAATATGCTGAGTTGGAAGGGACCCCATAAGGATCATCAAGTCCATTGCCTGGCCCTACACAGGACACCCCAAGAATCCCACCACGTGCCTGAGAGTTATCCAAGTACTTCTCCTGAATACAGGAGCATCCAGGCTCAGCATTCAGGCCCCAGCTCCCAGAGGGCTGGAAGTCCGAGCAGAGGCTGTCCTGGGCTCAGCAAACCAAAGGGAATAGCAGAGTCACCTCTCCAGAGGTGCCAAGCAATGCCACCGTGTGACTACTTACATCTAAGAGCAGGGGAAGCCGTGTTACCCTCTGCATGGGCAGAATGAGAAATGAGATCATCGGCAGTCCTCCACACTCTGGTTTCCTTTCAATTTGTTTCAGGGTCTCTTTAAATAAGGGGTTTGTGGTTCTGGAACAGGACAAGAAATCTCCATTAACCCTGTTCTTCAGTCGTCAGGATTTTCCAGCAGCTCTCCACACACGGGAAATGCAGAGCAGTGATGGCACTGCCTTGGGTGCTCATTGTCACTCTGCCAGGCTCAAAGTCCCCAGCTGGGCAGAAATGGGACTGATCCCACAGCAGGTGGTGGAAAAGCACCCAGAGAGAGATGGTGAGCCCACCACAAGGTGGGTAAAGCCACAGATGTCCCAACAACAAACTCAAACTTGACCTGGAGATGAACAGGGCCCGTCCGTGTCCCTACGTGTTATTGACCTCTGCAATCCCTGGAGCCCAGAGCCCCTCGGAGGCAATTCCTGGTCAGCCTGAGCCCAGTACTCACAGCAGCTTTTCCAGTGTCCTCTGCTGATAGACTTCATTGGAGCAGTAGCTGATGTAGGGGTTGAAGTGTTTTGAGGCGTGTTCTTCCACGATGTCACTGATGTCAGGGATCAGGAGGTGCTCCTGGTGTCGCTTCTCCAGGTCTTCAAAGAAGCTGAGGAGAGAATTTAAACGAGCTCACCACGTGACTCACCAGGGCTGGACAAACTGAATGTTCCCACTGCAGCTTCTCTCCAGTTTTCCCAGAGGAGATGGGGCCTGGATCCCTTCTGGCAGGGCAGCTCCAGCAGTGGGGACACCCACGCCTTCCCCAGAGGCTGAGGCTTCCTCCATTCCTGCACGGGATCCCTCCTCCACCTCAGCCCTCCACGAGGTTTAGTTTCTGCCCCATTGGGAAGCCACAAGCCCTGAACACCCCCGCAGCCATTCCCAGGGCTGCTGCATCCTCCTCCTGCTGCTTTCCCACACGGACACAGCTCGCCCAGCACCATCTCTCAAGGCATTCACTCCCCACCTCACAGGGAGCACCTTCAGCAATCCAAGGGATGGGTGGTTTAGCACTACAAATAAACAGCTCGGGGTCCCCTCCCAGGCCTGCTGGTGCCAGCCCCCAGCCCCACTTGCCTCGTGCTGACTGTCAGGATGTCACCAATGTTGGAGAAGAGGTGGTGGTGCTCCGTCTGAGTCATGGTCTCCTTCAGCTCCTCTGACCTCATGAAGTGGCCCACCAGGATGCTGAGGCTGTGCATGTAGGAGTACTCGGAGGTGATGATCTCAAACATTGCCTGGGGAAAGCAGGGCAGGGAAGATGCAACAGCACAAACTGACTGCACAAAGCCGGGAATTAATTGCTAAATCTTATTTATACTCTTCTGGCATTAAGCCACTGGAAATAACTCGGCTCTGTGTTGGTTCTCTGTGTCATCTCATGCATGGCCTGGCCAACACCAATAACCCCAGTGTGTTTTAGGACGCTCAGACGATGGAAAGGCACAGCATGAAGATGTTTTCCCTTTCCATCAGCACCTGATGGAGCTGCCTGTTTCCCCACCAATTTGTGCAGGTGAGCCCTCCCAGCACTGCCCAGTCCTGGAGCAGCTGGAAGCAGCAGCACCACAAACTGAGCTGAGCCCAGCTCCACCTGGAGCCAACCCTGACAGAGCCACGTGTGTCCCACAGCCTTTGGTGCCTCCGCTGTGCTCTGGGGCATGTCCCAGGCTGCTCTCACCTCCTGCCGCTTGCGCTCCTCGGGGGAGATCCTCTGTAGGATGCCCGACTCCAGAACCTGTGGAGAGAGGCAGGGATGAGCAGGAATGATGGTCCTTGCACGCCCTCTAGTGCGGCCTGGGGCTGTGTCAGCTGCCCCATCACCCATCCCACACCATCCCACACCATCTCACACCATCCCACACCATCCCACACCATCACCCACCATCACCACTGCCCATCATCACTCACTCCTGCATCACCCATGGTGGCATTACCCGGCCCCACAGCCCCCAGCAGCTGGCTGCTGCCACTCCCTGGATGAAGATGACCATCCCCACAGTCCACAGGGAAAGCCCAGGAAGGAGCACTTCCCCTCAGCTGTGGGTGAAGCCCAACCACAGCAGCACCACCTGCACCAATGGCCCTGGGCAGACCCTGTGTGTCCCACAGCCAGGGCTGGACATCCCAGAACATCCCAGTGCAAGAACTAACTCTGTGGAATGATCCCCTCACAGCTCTCAGACCCTCTGGACTGCCCCTACCTCCGGGAGCTGGCTCCAGGTCACCTGTGCAGGGCGGTAGCTCTGCACCACGATAGCGGCACCCAGAGGGGACGGCTCCTCTGGCACGGGTTCCTCCAGCAAGTCCTCGTCTGACTCATGGCTGACAGAGTTCAGACCTCTCTCACGGATCTCCTGATACAGCCGGGGCTCTGCAGAGGAGAAGACACGAGGTCAGCGCAGCCTCTCCCAGCCCAGGCCCACGGCTTCCCTTCCCACCACGGCTGCCTTGCCCTGTTGGCCACGAGCCACCAGCGCCAGCGAGCCCGGGCCAGAGACTCCCTGATGAGGTTGGACTTTGCACTGCAGTGATTACCCAGTGGCTCCTGCTCCCAACAGCCTCCCACAGCCCTCCCATTTTCCCTGGGAGCCATCCAGCTGCGAGCACAGCAGCAACTGGAGCGTTATCTGCCCCAGGAATGGGAAAGCAGGGCAGCAATGCTCCTCTTGCTTCGGGGAAACAGAAACAAAAGCCACAGCCCCAGGCCATGGACAGGGAGCAGCACAGTGGGAAAGAGCCTTGTAGGGATTTGCTTGGCTGAGGGGACAGGAGCACTCACGGTCCTTGAACGAGCCGCCGCGCTTCTGCACCCGCTTCCGCCCGAGGGTTCTCTGCAAGGGCAAGAGGAGAGAGAGCCTGCTGTGCTTACCACACTTCTGAGGCCCTGGGAAAACTCCTTCAGGAAAAGCGGGGGTTACCTGTGCTCACACAGCCCTGTTCTTTGAGCCTGGCTTTTGTCTGAGCTCTGTTTGCCTTACCCAGGTGACTCAGCTTTCACCTCCTGCAATCAGGGTCATGCTCTGAACCATTCTGTACCCACACTGCCACTGTCAAATCTCCCTCGCACCTGGACTTTGCCTGCCCTGGAGTCTCCCTTTCCCCAGACGTGCTTCACCCATGTTTGTATACGCCTGGAGCCGCTCTCCCGGCCAGCCCCACCCTGCAAACATCCCACAGCCACCTGCCAAGTGGCCCCGGAGCAGCCAGCTTCACTCCCCACCAAAGCTATGTCAGCTATTCCCAGGCTCTCCAGGGATCTGCAGCATCTGCTGGTGACATGGAGCTTCCCAGGCACCAGTCACGACACCAGGCTCAGCAAAACAGCTCCAGAACTGACCGGAGCTGTGAGAGAACTGACTGCAGCTCCTCTGTCACCCCCAGGAAAGCAGGACCCCATCCCTGCCTGACAGGGGTGACAGCAGGTGCTAAACCCACCTTGCTCCTGCCAGGGCTACGGTCAGGCAGGGTGCTGCCATCCTCAGACACGGGCTTCAGTGAGGGAGTGGCCTTTGGTGGCTCCAGCTCGGTGCCCAGGCCCTTCATGGCCGCGCGGTAGGACATGTTCCTCAGGTTGCGCTTGAGGGCCCCTCCACCATCATCCTCATCCTCTGCATCCAGGGCCAGCATGGGGACGGCCGCCCGCTTCGGGTCGGGGCTCAGGGGCTCCCGGCTCGCCCCGAAGCTCTGGTGCCGGGAGGGGCTGTTCTTGGGCTTGGAGGAGATGGCCAAGCTCTTGGGAATGAGCTGCTGCGTGCCCACCTTCAGTGCAGCCGGGCTGTCCGTGCTGAGGACGATGCGCCGGGGCTCGGCTGAGGTGGGGGAGGCCAGCGGTGACAGCGGGGTGGCACTGGGAGCTGTGGTAGAGCTGCGCTTCCCAGGGGGACAGGTCGGGCTGGGGGGCTCTGGCCGCACCGGGTGGCATCGGTACTCCAGGAGCAAGGTCTTGTCATCCACAGAGGTACCAGAGGGGCTCCGGGACATGGCGGTGGCCCAGGGAAGCAGCAAGCTGAGGAGGACAGACAGACAGACAGACAGACAGACAGGTGGCTGAACACTTCCCAGTGAGGCAGCAGGAATTTACGCTGAGCCACGGGAACCTTGTGGGACAGCGCAGGACTCGGCCTCCTCCGCCTTCCCAGGGCTCTCCGCAGGCAGGGTCTGTACGACACACTCGGGATGCTGCCACTGCCTGTGTGCCTCACGGGGCCACCCTGTGCCAGGGACAGGCGGGGGGCTCCAGGACATGGCCAGGCTCCAGGACGTGGCCAAGCTGGGGGCTCCAGGATGTAGCCAGGCACCAGGAGCGGTCAGGCACTGGGAGCACCCAAGCACCGGGAGCGGCCGGGCACCGGCAGCGGCCGGGTACGGGGAGAGGCCAGGCACCGGGAGCAGCCAGGCACCGGGAGCAGCCGGGCACGGGGAGAGGCCAGGCACTGGGAGCACCCAGGCACCGGGAGCGCCCAAGCACCGGGAGCACCCAGGCACCGGGAGAGGCCAGGCACCGGGAGCACCCGGGCACCGGGAGCACCCAGGCCGTGCCGCAGGCACCGGGCAGGCTCAGACCTGAGCCAGGCAGGAATGGAGCCTCACCGAGCCCCGCTGCTGCCACACCTCCGTGTCGCCTTATTCTCCTTTGGGGTGCTGCCAGCCACCACAGCCAGCCTGCACCCTCCTGAATGCCGTGGAATCCTGTGGGATCCTGGCCGTGAACCCTGTGCTCCTCCAAGCTCGTACCTGCCCCAAACCGCACCGAGAGGCGGCTCCACACCGCCCACAAAAACACCTGCCCCAGTCCCTGGGGCTCCTCAGCCAGGGTTAAGGTCACTCATCTCCTCCTGTGCCACCCACAGAACCGTGCACCTACGGAACTCTGCCCCTACAGAACAGAGAGAGTGTTTTATGCCCTCTGCCTGTTACATAACTTCGGGAGAAATTATGGTTTATCGACTGAGATCCCATTGTGCGCCAGTGCCATCTCCAAGCTGTTCCCTTTCAAAGACCAGGAAACAAACCAAGGCTGGACCGTGCTTTTCCCTGCATGAATGACTGGCAGGAGCACAACACAGACCCATCAACAACAGCTCATTTGACAGAGATGCTGCTCATTCCACTGTCCTTGGATGCAGGACACATGCTCTGTGTCCAGAGGGCTGCCAAGTGTCCTGCGGACGAGGAAAGCGCCACATTCTGCTCTTAACCCCATCCTGGCTGAGGATGAAGCTTATCCTAAACCCCTGTAGCAATAAACAGGCCTGAGTCCAGAGGCTCTGGGGGCTGCAGCATCCACAGCTCTCGGTGCTGGGGTGGAGGGAGGCTCGGTGGCCGCACAGGGCATCGACCCCCCGTGTCACTGCCCACGGTGGCACACGGGCACAGGCACCGTAACTCGGTGCTTCCACCCCTGCGTGCCCAGGGCTCTAAATGAGCAGGGAATACAGCCCTGGGAAGCACCCGAACCCCTCTGCGATGGACCCAACCCCTCCCGGCATCGCTGGGAGCTGAGACCCTCGGGGACAGCGCGGACAGAGCCACGGGAGGACGAGCCCCGGTTGCGGGACGGCACAGCCGGTCCCCGC
>VZRV01003565.1:265585-322960 GCA_013398115.1 Falcunculus frontatus | reverse complement strand
GCCGCCCCCGCGGGCCCCCGCCGTGCCCTCCCCGGAAGGCGCTCGGCAGCCGCTCGCTCGGGGCCGCCGCCCGCACGGCTGCCCGGGAGCCCCGGTGCCGGGCCCGATGCCGGTGCCGGTCCCTTCCCGGGGTCCCCGGTCCCTCCGCAGCGCCCCGGCCCCGACCCCTCCGCGCCCGCACCTACCCGCGCCCCTCGGAGCCAGCGCGGCGGGGAAGGCATGGGAGGGACCGGCACGGATGGGAGGGACCGGCACGGATGGGAGGGACCGGCACGGGTGGGAAGGACCGGGGTGGGACCGGGGGAGGTGCCGGGCCAGCCCCCGGGGCCGTGCCGGGCTGGAGGTGCCGCTCGCAGCCCGGTGTCCCGCACATCCCGGCTCCGAGGAGCGCTCCGCTCCCAGCCGCGCCCCGGCTTCCCAGGAGTGAGAAATTAATTAATCGTCACTAGGGACAGCGTTTTGCTGCTTCTCGATGAGTCTTAAGCAGGTGTGTTGGCGGGCCCTGGACTCTCGGCATTCGCCGTCCCCTAAAGCCGCCTCTCCAAGGTCGCTGGAGGCGAGGGGATTATTCGGTGTCGTTCTCCTGTCACGTTAACGGGTGACAAACGAGTGTGCCCCGGCTGTCCTCGGGGTCTGGCCGACACACACTCGGTATTTCAGCAGCCCAGGGACTGTCCCTTACTCCAGGCACGTCTGATGCTCGCTTTAGTTGGGTCTTCAGTGGTCAAAGGTAACCTCAGGCTACACAAAACATCAGTTTCGGCTGCTTTTGGATGCTGCAGCTACTGGGAAAGAGGGTCTGGGGGTCAGGCTGCTGACAGCTGCCCAGTAACCCAGCTGCCCAGTAAGGCTCAGCAGTGCTTTGTGTCTTTACTGGGAACAGATTTTTCCTTGACCTTCACTTTTGCCCCCCTGTTCTGTTCCTCCCCAGCCCCCAAATGGGGCCATTTTCTCACTTGTTTGTGGTGAATCTCAAGCACTTTGTGCACGACAAAGTCTGCTTGTCAGCAATATTCTTTTAAATGCCTCTGTTCTCTCCACTCCGGAGCCTGCCTGACAATCGCCCCATTATCACAGCTTTCTTATCCCATAGATTTTTTATCCTTTCCCTCCGGGGCTAATAAGGAAAAAGGCTCCAGCGAGAGGAGGGCTCCTACTCAAGGGTTCAGCTCTGGCTGAAACCCTCCTGATCTCCGGGGAAGGGCCATTATCCCGTACGTGGGACACCATCATTTGATCACCATGAATGACTTTTTGAAGCGAGGCCATTCATCAGTTGTGTAATGGGTTTTTTAGCTCAAAGACCTGGCTTTCAAGTTATTTCTGCTCCCGGGGTCCCCTGGAGCTCAACCATCTGACCGCTATCACCGGGTAGTTCGCTCACTCTGCGCTCTGCTTGTGAAAGGAAATCTGCTCTGACATTTTCCATCAGCTCACTGATGCCCCATCCCAACACATTCCCCCACCCTGGAATACTCTCAGTCCTCCCTGTGCAAGCATCCCACCCTTTCAGTGGGATGTGATGCACCTGCTTTGCGCTGGGGAAACCTTGAGTGCTGTGCCCAGCTCTGGGCCCCTCACAACAAAAGAGACACTGAGGGGCTGAAACATTTCCAGAAAAGGGCACAGAGCTGGGGAAGGAGCTGGAGAAGTCCTGTGAGGAGCTGCTGAGGGGAGCTGGGAGGGCTCAGCCTGGAGAAAAGGAGGCTCAGGGGGGACCTTCTGGCTCTGCACAACTCCCTGACAGGGGGACAACAGGAAACAGGAGGAGAGGAAACAGCCTCAGGTTGTGCCAGGGGAGGTTCGTGTTTGACATGAAGAAGAATTTTTTAATGGAAAAGGTGGCCAGGCCTTGGAAGGGGCTGCTCAGGGAGGTTTGGAGTCCCCATCCCTGGAGGTGT
This sequence comes from Falcunculus frontatus, assembly GCA_013398115.1. Classification (NCBI taxonomy): domain Eukaryota; kingdom Metazoa; phylum Chordata; class Aves; order Passeriformes; genus Falcunculus; species Falcunculus frontatus. The sequence continues at coordinate 321,059 of VZRV01003565.1, read as the reverse complement.
CCAAGGAAGGCCTGGAGGTGACACTTGGTGCTCTGTTCTGGGTGACAAGGTGGGCATCAGGCACAGGTGGGACTGGATGGTCTGGGAGGGCTTTTCCAACCTCAGTCATTCTGGGATTCTGACCTCAGCAGCAAGTGGGGTGGCCACAATTTAATTTTTTGGAGTTCTTTTGAATATCACAAACCGTGCACACACAAGAGCGGACCCCAGAGGTGCTGCAGAGCAGCAAAGCCAGACTGTGACACACCCAATGTCCCATTCCTGGGGACGTTCTCCATGGTTATTCCATGAAAAGAAGCTCACGGGACCACTGCTTATAAAAGCACACAGGTTTATTGCATATCAATCTCATGTATAAATTCATTGTAGCATTGGAAAGATTACATTTGGTATACATTCCTATTCTACAGCATTAACCTCAAAATCAGCTTTTTCTATTCATTATTTTAAAGGAATTTCTCTACACAAGTACATTTGTCTTTTATCACAAGCATGAAAATGAAATTTGTAAAATTGCCTTTTTGTTTTTTTTTTAATTATTTTCTACACTTCATATCTTTTATTTCATTATGCTCCCAACAAAGCGATTCCATATTAATTAATAACTGCCAACACTTTTTCTTTCTTCCTTGGCAGTTCGAGGCTTCGAGCCTCGGACGCAAAATCTAATCACATATACAATAAGTGCATCTACGGAATTTTTTTCTTTTTAATAAAAATTTCACAAACGGACACAATAATGACTGCTAAACACAAGTCATGCACAGTTTACTTATAAACATAACAGAAGCAATATACAATCAAGAATGATATGGAACAAGCACCATCCTCTTTCTCAATGTTTTTTAAACATTATATGAAAACCAGACATTTACAATTGATTTAAAAAAACACTATACAGGTCTAAAGGAAAAAAAAAATCCAACCTAAATCATATCTGTATTGTAACAATGGGAAAAGGAATGACATAGGATGCACAGATTTATGATTCTTGCAAGCACAATATATATATGTTTTAAATTACATCTTCTGCAGGCTGGAAATGACATCAGGGCAAAACATCTCTTGCTTTGAAGAGAGCAACGAGAATGTAAAATACACTGAGAATTACTTTCAGAATTACTTTGTTCACATGTGAATTGCACATTTGGAAAATCAAAGCTGCCTTTTTTTTCTTTTTCGTTCTTTTTTTTTTTTTTTAAGATTTCTTCTTCCAAAGTGGTAATAAGGAATTAACGACAGAAGAAAGAGGAAAAAAAAAAAAAAAAAGGAACCTCGGAATCATTCAAGAACGTTTTAGTCACAGTTTCACTCAACACTACGGAGAAGTTTCATGGCTTTGTGAGAACACTACTGACCACTGGCGAGGAGCAGAGGGTTTTGCCCTTGTCTTGCCAGCACTGACCCGAGCGACTCCGCTGTCCCCTCGGGGGTGGCCCTGTCACCATGGGCAGGGTCCCCAGCCCTGACCACGAGCAGGGTCCCCAGCACTGACCACAGGAAGGGTCCCCAGCGCTGACCACGGGCAGGGTCCCCAGCGCTGACCATTGGCAGGGTCCCCAGCGCTGACCACAGGAAGGGTCCCCAGTGCTGACCACGAGCAGGGTCCCCAGCGCTGACCACAGGAAGGGTCCCCAGCACTGCCCCCCGGCCCCTGCCACACACACACACACACAGAGTACAGCACGTAAAAACCGAGTGTAGAGAGTCAGCAGATTGACCTGGGCGGGGGCACGGGGGGCTCACGATCCAGTGCTTTGATGCTTAGAGTCAAACACGTTCACCTCTTTGTGCAAGTGCTTTCGAAAGGCTCCGTCCGCGCCACGGCGGCGAGGGGCTGCTCCCACGAGCGGCTAAGTGCTGATTGGGGAGAGGGCAAAGCTTCCTCTGTACTGTGTGAAGGAGGACAGGACCCCAGCAGGGTGTTTGTCCCTCAACAGCTGTCCCACACCCGGCTGGCGGTCGCTGTTCGGCCCTGTTCGGGTTTTGGGGTCCCGCGCATCAACGTCCCCGTGGTGCCCGGCCAGGCAGGACCTGGTGGTGTGGGACACCTTGGAAAGGCACCCACCCAGAGCAGCCTGAGCACTGGAGGGCACGTCCCAGGGAAGAACCCAGCAGCCCAGCAGGAGAACTGGATGCCTCAACACGTCCTGCAGGAGCTGGCATCTCAGCACGTCCCGTGGAAGAACCTCAGCACATCCCACCGGAGAGCTCCTGGCTGCCTGCACCAGCCACAGCGATCACACCAGGACCAGCCACCAGCTCTGAGCTGGTGGGAAGCAGGGAATGCACAGACACCAGAGCCACGTCCTCCTCCCTGACCAGCTCAGGCAGGAAGATCCAGCTCCGGCCAAAGCAAGGGCCCTTCACGGAGCACCAACGCTTCAGCCCTGCACAGCTCCCAGCCCCACCTGACCACTCCAAAAACCCCCAGGGCTTCTCCTTTCTCTCCTCTGTGCTGTTGCGGCTGTGAAAATACTTTAAATAAATAGATCCTACACAAAGCTCTGGGTTTAAACCACACCAGGAGCGGTGCCCTGGCTACGGCAGCTGCGTCCCATCCCTGCCACTCTCACCTGCCCTGGGTCCTGAGCACAGCGTGTCCGTGGGGTTGGACACCACGGCTCCACGTCTCACCAAAGCTCCCAGAGCTTCTCCAGCACTGGGAAGCCAGCAGTGCTCCGATGGCAGAACGTCCTGGACACAAACCTCGCGGGAAACAGCCTTGGAAAGACGAGATTCTCTGCTAAAGCAGCAAAACAAAACCTCCACACCTGCTCTGAGCTGCAGCACGTTTCAAGTGCAATCCAGTGAAAGGTAGAGATTAAAAGAGGTTCAGTGAGGCTTCCTGTTTCTTTATCTTAACTGGAAAAATCAAATTACAAAACTTGTAATCAGTGCTAAATTAGAGGAGTTGGGAGATCCTACAACACAAGCCGGAGAAAATGGGGAGAAAACTGAATTAGGAAATATGAAAAGGAAAAAAAATCATTTCATGATTTTAAACCCTATATTTTTTATGTCCTCAGTCCCTGGCTGGATAATACCTCCCCATCCCTGGCCAGGGGCCCTCAGGAGATCCATGGAGAGCCAGGATGAGCCTGGGGAGGGGAATGGCAACAGCGTGAGCTCAGTCAGAGCAAGGCCCTGACCAACTGCTTCTAGAGAAATGACACAACTGGCAGCAGGGCTGAGAGAGGGACAGGGAGACCATAAATACCCCAAATAAATCCCCTCAATAACACTTGCATTCCTTAATATTGGCCCACATTTTGGTGTCCAGCTCACTGCCGCTCCCTCGGCTGCTCTGTCACCTCCCTGTGCTGGGGAGTGCAGTGCTGACCCGCCCCAAGGTTTCTTCAAGGATGAACAAACCACGGTCAGAGCACACAAATGCTCCCAAACTGCCCACAGATCCTGTTCCAGCACGGCAGGCAGTGCCACAGCCCTACCAGAGAGATGCTCAGACACGTGGTTTGCTCCAAGCAGCTGCCAGGAGTCACGGAGCTGCAGCTGGAGTGGGACAGGATGGATCTATCCCCATGGTTAAGGCCGTTTCCATGTTCTCCTGGAGCAGGGCCATCGAGGCAGAGCATCTCCACTGGCCTCCTCCTCCTCCTCCTGTGCTGCTCCCAATCACTGGAACCTTCCTCCAACGCCCCAGCAACTTCAAGGCAAAGGGAAGCCGAGGGATGATTGTCTGCAGAATCGGCAGCACCACTGGCACCACTGCCTGGGCTCATTTGGCACATGGACAAAATCTTCCTGCTCCCTGCTTATCCAACATCCAACCCCAACAACGCGATTTTGGTCCTTCACTACGTACTTATATTAACATGATTTCTTCACAAGAATGGTATCTAATGCAAAAAAAAATACTGTTAAGGAAGAAATAAAATAAGAAACGAATCAGCCCAAAATTACAAGTTATATACAGATTAAAATAAATTCCATCAGGAAAAGAAACAATTCTTTTATTATTTTCAGTTGGCCCCTGTGGGAATAATTTAAAGGCCAAGCGCCTTGGGCAGGGCTGTGCTGCAGCCTCTGGAGTGGGGATGGGGTGGGATGGGGTGGGACAGGAGGGGACAGGAGGGGACAGGGCTGTCCCTCTCCTCTGCAGAGCTGGGGTTCCTCTGGCAGGGTCAGCTCTCGGGCTCTACCTGCCCAGAAGCTTTGTGCAAATACGAGAAGCAGTTCGGTCACACTGCCTGGTGCTCTCAGAGCCTTGGGCACTTTCACAGGATGTTGTGGAAAACCAAAAAGGGGAGGGTAAATTTTCCTGGAAAACACACTGGTGCTGCTAATTTACCCTTTGTTCCCTCTGTACCAAAGCCACCCTGGATGTTTTCCTGTGTGGGCGCTCTGAGGCTCCCCAAAATGAGCCTCGCCTGTGCTCTTGGGTGCAAAGCTGACTTGCAAAGGCGTCACACCCAGCTGGTTCCGTTGTTTTGGCCTGCTGGAATGAGATTTTCCACATTGGACTGGCTTAGAACCCTTCATCTGCTCTTTCCCATGGCTTTCCTAACCATTCCATAAAGGAATGTCATCCCCAAATTCCCTGCTCCAACAGGAGATGGGAATTGCAATGGAGAGTGGCACAAAGCCCACAGGATTTGTGGAGGCTGCTGTGTATCAGTAGAGAAGATGAAGCCATTTGAAACCACTCATAAAACGCTTGTGAGCAATTTTAGTGTCAGAGAGACAACTGGATTCTTATCCCTGCACCCCTCAAGCTGCTGGAGCACAGAAATGTTCCTCTTTCTACTTAAATCACAGAGCAAGCAGCAGCAGGCGGTGCAGAGGGAAAACCAGGCCAAAACAACGGAGTGAATCAGAGACCTGTGCCACAGATACCATCAGCACGGGGTGAGGTCACCCTGAAATCCCCACGAGGTGACCCAGAACAGGCATGTCCCAGCTGCCCTGGGTGAGGCAAGGCTTGCCCAGCACACATTTCCTTAAAGCCGGGCAAGGCTTTTACCCCGTGGCCTCTGCACCTGGGGAAATCCAAGCATTTCCAGGATCTCCACCACCCCGGCTGAGCACAGCTCTGTCCCAGCCACTCCCAGCCCGTGCTGGGCTCACAGGTACCAGAAGGGGCAGGGAGCTGTCCCAGCCTTGCTCAGGGCGTGTCCGTGTGACACATCTGTCACCCCAACCTCAGCACTGTTCCAGGCTGGAGATGGCTCAGCTGGGAGCTGCACGTGGCTCCTGGTGACCGCCTCACCTTGGAGGAGCTTTGCACTGTGTTTTGCTGGGAGCAAAGGACAGGACGGGAGCGCAGAATTCCGAATTCTTTTGGGGGGGGGTCAGTTAAATGGGTTGAATTTGCCCTTCCCTGGAATTACTCCAGTGGCTGTGTCAGAATTGCACCAGGGACAGGTCACACCTGGCTCTCTTCCCGTGGTGCTTCACCGTTCAGCTGGATGGGAAGGAAATGCTGCCGTGGGGTTCCAAGCTGCTGCTCCTGCTCAGGCTGTGCTGGCTCAGTGACACCGGTCTGGAAGGTTGGAGGGGCCAATCTTTGATTGCACTGTTGCAATTCGTGTCTTGCTCGTGCTGTTCCTACAGGCTGTGAAATCCTGGGGCTGCTTCAGCGTTATCCAGTTTGGGAGAGGTTCATTCCGATAAATTAGAAAGGAAAACTCTGGAGAGATAAAAATGCAGGACGTGTAGGTCGGACGCGACAGGTTTCCTTCTCAGCCCAAAGTCCAGACGACTCCCTGAGGCCCTCTCATCCATCTTCTGCTCGCTGGGATTTTGCTGGGATGGCTGCAGCACCACCGCCGCCTCGCCTGGGCTCCGGCCAGGGCCTTGTGGACCTCTCAGAGGTGGTTGATGGGGTTAAAGGTCCCCGACTCTGAAGCTGCTCCTGCCATGTCCAACCAAGCCCCCAGAGAGCTCTGGGAGGACGTGTGGAGGGGAGCGTTCTCAGACAGGGACAGCATCATTGCATAAGCCTGGGGGAGAGAGGGATGCAGAGGACACGAGTGAGAACAGGCTGGAAACACTCTGTGTAAACCACAGCACCCTCCAACCCTGCACACCCGGGCCAGCAGCACCCTCTGTGCTGGGCTAAAGTCACACCCACGCCCTAGGATGGCACCCACCGCTCCAGAGATCAGATTTGTCATGGTTTATAGGGATAGACCAGCATTCCCAATGGCTTTCACAGGACTGAAGCCATCCTGCACTGCCCTGCGCTCAGTCATCGACCTCCATGTGGTTCCAGGCTCTGCTGCCAGGGCAAAGCAGCTGTTACTGGGGCTTGTTCTTTAAAAAAGCACATCCCCAGATGAGCCAGAGGCTCAATGAGGCTGGGATGGGGCAGCAGTGCCCTGGGAATGGGGCAGTGATGCCCAGTGGGAAGTGAGGAGCTGCTGCTCATCCCAACTCGATGCCTGGCACGGGCCCACTGGTGATGCCAGTGTGGGTATTTAGGAATATGGAATTCTCACTGTGGTCAAGGTGGATTTATTGCTGCAGTGAAACCCTTAAAGGAGAGTTGCTGAGAGAAATGCAGCGAGACTTTTTTGCCCTCTAACAAACTGCTGGCTCCTTGGAACCTGGCTGCTCCCCCTCCACCAGGACACAAGATTTGTGTCACACACCTCAAGCCCACACGAGTGATGTGAGGGCTTGGACAGATGATAACCTCATAGGGCAGAGGGGAAAGCCAATGTCATTGTCACCCACGACCTGAAAGAGAGGAGGACACAGTCCCCACCCTCCCTGGCCCAGGGAGGAGGTAAAATTTTGTGGTTTTGTGGACACACACACATCTAAAATTGCTTAAAATTAAGCCAAAGGAGTGCTGTGCTGCTCACACAAACATTTCCTATTGATAGCTCGAATTATTAAGGTTTCTTATTGTGATTCAAGTGAAAAATGGAGTCAAAACCCAAAAACACCCTCCCCGACCCAAGCACGGGCTGGACCCACCAGGGTGGTACAGAGTGGGAAAGAGCAAGCTGCTCCCAGAGAGTTAGTGCTTTTGGGGTGTTAGTGACAGGACACAGGGAAGAGTCAGGCAAGTGGCTTGTGCTTCAATGGGTGTCACCCCAAAAAACCTCTGGGCTCTCTCTTCTAGCAGCCCCTCCCCAGCCTCACTACTGGCACCCACTCTGAAGGAGAACAAAAGTTTTCACAAGTTTTGGGTGATGGCTTGTTCTTTATCGTATTGGCTGAACTAAGTTACTGCTCTGCTGGGCATTTGAAATAGATTTTGGGATAAATTCTGTTGCTTGAGGGTCAGAAGGGGGCTCTGAGGTGAGAGCTGTGCTCATCCCCCACCAGGGGCTGAGTGTCCTCTCTCCAGCCCACCCTGCTGAGGCACCTTCACTGAACAGTTCTTTTGTGAGAATCTTCTTGGAGGGATCAAGAGATCAACTCCATAAACCCAGACTGGGTATTTTGGCTAATGAAAAAGTAGAAAGCACACACAGACCTGCCCCAAACCTCCAGATTTCTCTCAGAACTCCAGTGATTCTGAGATGCCATTCTGATGGTTTTTGGTGGGTCTAAACTGGTCTGGCTCCCAGGTTTTTTTTTCATTTTATGGTTTACTTTTAGAAATTGAGGAGATAAACAAGGAGACCCTCTAGACATGCTGGGCTGCAAGTCCTGGCAATATTATTACCTTTGACACCTGTTTTAACCAAACCCAAGGGCACCTTGTTGCTATTTCTGCAGACCAAACCTCAGTGGTGACCCACAGAAGAGCTACCCCAAAGTGTAAATAAATAAGGACTTATAAAAACATTTATACAGACAGATAAAAACACACAGATGCCTCTCTCTCCCTCTATAACCCCGCTCTCACTGCACAAGCTGAGATAAATCCACCTAAAGGTGATGCCCGCTCCCTTCCTCCTCTATTTCAGTTCAGTTGCAACAAGACACATTCATGTGTGTGTTAGAATTCCTGCTGGAAAGGGGGGATAACCCTCTGGAAGGGGAAAATAACTCTCTGGAAGGGGAAAATAACCCGCTGGAAGGGGAAAATAACCCTTGGCTGGAGGAGGCCAGCTGCTCCCTAATCCTGCTGTACACGCTGGCAGCAAGCTAGGAAAACGTTCTGGATATACCCACCTGGTTTTTAGCCTGCCTGTACAGAGTCTGTTTTATTGCCTCAGAGTCTAAGGTGGAATTAAACACATCTTTAACTTCAAATGCTTCCTCGGCTGCTTTGCGGAGATCCAGCCCCTTCCCAAAATTCGGCATCTGCTCCAAATCTAACAGGCCGGCTTCGTCCTCCTCAATACACCTGTACCAATGACCAGGGGAAGGGGTGACCTGTGTTAGCTCGTCTGGCCCAGAGCCTGCATGCACCACCCACGGGGGCTCACGAGCCACATGCGTGAAGGGACGGACAGACGGACACGGAGACGACACGGGATGGGAGGAGCGAGGAGGAAGTGGAGAGCAACAAGCAGCGGGTGTCTGAGGTTCTGTCTGAGGTTCTGGGTAAGGTATTGCTCAGTTTTGTGCGACTCGTGCTGTGAGTGCTCCCAGAAACTGGGGCAAACGGCAGCAAAACCAGAGCTGAGCCTGTGCTGTGCGCAGCAATCTTTCATTTTAAAGGTGTTCAGACATGGCTTGACCTTGGGGGAAAAATCCTTCACTTTTTATAGAATCGGGGAATCTGCTTTGGGTTGGAAAGGACCTCAAAGATTGTCCCGTTCCCCCCCCTGCCATGGGCAGAGGAGGTGTTTCTGCTATCCCAGGTTGCTCCAAGCCCCATCCAACCTGGCCTTGGACACTGCCAGGGATCCAGGGGCTGCCACAGCTTCTCTGGGCACCCTGTGCCAGGGCCTCACCTCCCTCACAGGGAAGGATTTCCCCTGAAGATCAAACCTAAATCTCTCCTCTTTCAGTTTAGATCCACTCCCCCTTTTCCTGTCACTCCAGGCTCTTGGAAAGAGTTTCTCTCCGTATTTCCTACAGCTCCCTTCAGGCACTGGAGCCTTCTCTCTTCCAGGCTGAACAATACCAGTTCCCTCAGCCTTTCCTCCCAGCAGAGCTGCTCCATCCCTCTGATCATCCTGGAGCCTCCTCTGGGCTCTCTCCAGCAGCTCCAGGTCCTCCCTGTGCTGGAATCCCAGAGCTGGGGGCAGCTCTGCAGGTGGAGTCTCACCTGGGCAGGGCAGAGGGGCAGAATCCCCCTTTTTGCCAGAGCTCTGAGAATTCTTGAAGCCAAGAATATTTTGCTACGACTCCAAGGACCAGAGCAGCACCAAAGGCATTACACAGACACCTCTTCCCTTGCCCTGACCAGAGTTCTGGAGAGAAAAACACCATCTGCTGAGCTGTGGTACCCTGAAAACTCCGGGTTTCGTGTCTGTTCTCCTGCTCCAGACTCCTCAAGCCTTGGACATCACCCCAGCCTCTCCTTGCAGTCCACTTGTCTCGTGTCCCGCACCGTGGTGAAATGGAATCCGGAGTGAAGGTTTGGATCAAACCGGAGGCATGGCATGGCTTGGAGAACAAACCCACAGCACTCACGATGCACCACGGACACGGGCAGGGGGCTGAGGCCCCCCGGGGAGGAACGGCCCCCTCACCTTCGGGTGTGGTCAAAGCTCATGGTGAGAGACGTGGGCTCCTCGTCCTCCTCATCCTCGAATGCTCCTCGGGGCTCCGCCGTGGGCGACGCCGCCTCGTCCTGCGACTTCCCCGTCAGGCTGTCGTCGTCTTCCTCCTCCAGTTCTTCGTCCTCATCATCCACATCTTCTGTTTTCTCGTTTGCCAATCCGTGGCACTGGGAATTGCCATCAATATCCTGGATTTCTGGCCTGGAATATTGCGTTGAAGGGGAGGGAGAAGAAGAAGAAGAAAGAAAGAAAAGGAAGAAGAGAGATCGAAAATGTTTAAGTGATGTATTCCCACTGGAATGCCAGGCTTTGATAATGTTCTGCATAGATATGAACACAGAACACATTTATGTACACATAAATGTTATTTAAAATGTGATAAAAAAGAAAACCAGTGTGCTTCAGGCATTTAAAAACCACTGTTCCTAAGGGCCAATAAGCATGCTGAGAATACACCAACCCCAAGGCTTTTTGAACTTCAAATTTGTGCAGTCTGGGTTTAAATGCTGGTTTTTCATCTCTTAAAATTTAACACCTGTGGGACAAGCAGCCTTCCTTCTTCTCTGGGCTCTGTCCTCCAACAATTCCCCTTCAAACAGCCGGGAGGAGGAAGCTTCTACCAGCCAGCCTCAATCCCCTCTCATATTATTCTGCTGTCCATGCCTGTGCTGCCAGCAGAAAATTTTATTTTCTTGCCTACCTTTTATCTGCTAAAGCCGACGCTTGATTCATCTCGCTATTTGCAATAAAATTTCTGATTTCCGAGAAATAGGAATCCTCTTTTTCGTCTAAAAGTGCATGGTTGTCTGATTCCGAGTTGGGGGAGGAGGCGCTGGTCCCGAGGTGGTTGGTGATGACTCCGGAGTGTTGGCTCACTGCAGGGCAGGAACATGGAGAGACAACAGGAGAGAGAACAGGAGACTCCATCAGGGGTTGGCAAGGCCAGGATTGAGAGGAAACAAAAAGAAAAAAAGGTTCTCAACAGCCCTCTCACTTTATGTTAATGGTTTAATACTCAAGAGGAAAGTCATGGAGCAAAGCTCCCAAAGGAAGATTGTGTTTTCCAGACTGAAATACAGGTGGTATTTAGCATTTACGGACAACACGCACAACTTAAGAACCATTGCAGAGCTTTTTGCCTATACCTTTTCCATAATAATTTTTCCCCATACTGGGAAATCCCTTCCTTGGCTTCACCACAGGAATTCCTTCCTTTCGTTCTTTATGTCAAAATGATGCCTTGAGTTTCAGCGTTTGTATTTTTATATTTTTCAAATTCAGTATTGCTTACTTTAAAACTCTGAAGGGTTTCACAGCCCGCTGCTGCTGCTCTCTCATGCTAAGACTGACATAACAAAGTCTCTCTGGGTTTGCTCTCTAAGGACACCCAGACCCAAAATGTGTAAACCAACATCTTGGAAAGGGGGGTAAGCTTAGAGAAATTACATCATTAGCTACAGTTTTAATTGGTGAATTGATGCTGAGATGCAAATGGAGCAAACCTATAAAAGTGTGAAGAACTTGTGACTCGTTGTCCATCTTGGGGTCCATTTTGGCAGCAGCCTCTGGGCTCCCCAGGGTGTACCTTTGAAGGCCTTTCAAATAAACATCACCTTTATTCCCTTATTCCTGTCTAGTCTCTGTTTCCAGGTAACCACTTCAGGCATCAAAACCAAAGCCTATCTATCTTCTCAGACTTCCAAAAAAAACCCCTACAAACAGCCCTACAAACTCATCCTTAGGGAACCCTGCATTCTCAGCGAGGCTTCCCAAGGCCTCGAGAGCTCAGACCACGGAGTCTCCTCCCTCCAGTGATCCCCAGCAGACCCACAGAGCCTTTCCCCACCTGGAACGTTCTCGTGCTCGTGCTTCTTCAGGTGCCTGTCGAGGTTGGTCTGCTGCCCGAAGCACCTGTTGCACAGGTGGCACTTGAATGGCTTCTCCTTGTTGTGGATGTTCCGGACGTGCCGCTGCAGGTTGGAGGAAATGCTGAACGACCTGTCACAGTATTTACACCTGAGAAACGACAGGCAATGCCAAAGAGTGAAATGTGAGGGAAAAAAAAAAAAACAACCAAACCCCAAACAACAAAAAACCCAGAAAAATTTGACTTTCAATACCCCAGGAAACGTTGGTCTATAAATCTCGACTCAGCTGAGGGAAGCACAAAGCATTAATCATCCCAGACAAATCTGATATTATTGTTACTCAGGGAGGGCAAAGAAAGGATTAGGATTAATTAGGAAGCGAGTCGCCCAAACAAATAAGAGTTTGGAACAAAATAATGACTTTTCCACGCGTGGTTGTAGGAATGAGAGAGGTGGATTTATTCCTTCCACTATTTTTTTTGGTGGGGAATCAGGTGAAATATGGCTGTGGAGGGAGGACAGGGAAGGGAGAAGAAGAAAGAAGGGAGGTGAAATGTATAAAGCAGTTATTAACTGGCAAATCCCTGCATGACAGTTAGCTGGACACACAGAAAATTCTGGCTTTATTTGTGAAATTCCTCGTGGTACTGGAGATACAGGGACTGCAGCATGGCTTTAAAGGTAATTATGGCTATTCTTATAACAAAACAGCTCCCAAGAAATCCACCCTCCTTTCCAAACAGGGTAAGATTTACTCCTAGGAGCGAATATCTGGTTTATGATGAAAAGCTGGAAGCCAAGCCAGGATGTCCAGAGGAGCTGCTGAGTGAAGAAATGTTCCCTCTCTGAGCTAAATCTTCGCAGGACCCACGGCAGATGGGCTGCGGGCTTGTTCAAAGCCATCGCCCCCCTTTTTGGGTTAGGATTCCCTCCAAATAAATTGGAATTACTGAGGGTGGTGCTGGGAGGGCTCAACCCGAGCTCCCAGCGCAGAGCGGGAGCTGCCGATGGACTGAAGGTGGCAGCTCCGAGCTGCGCTGGAGAGTTTGGGTCTAAAAACTCCTGAAAACCTCAGTCCTGCCCGAACCCGCCGAATCCCTCGTTCCATCTCCCTTTAAACACATCACTCGTCCCTCAGCAAAGCTCCTCTACCTCGCGGTTCCGCTTCCAAACCCCACGAGCAGCAGAATCTGTCCCTGCTGCACAGCTCCACAAATCCCGGGCACTCACAAGATTCAAACTCTTCCCAAGCCCTTGTAATTCCCGAACAAATCCACTCCAGCAGGGCTGCTCTGAGCTTCTCTCACCCACAGCAACATCTGCCCCACGGAGCTGAGCTGCTCCTCCATGGCAATCCTGGAATTCCAGGGTGGTTTTGGGACCTTAGGGCCCATCCAATGCCACCTCCTGCAGAGGTTCTGTTCCAGTTGCTGCTGTGTTTAGCGGTTGAGGGTGGACCCCAAATCAAGATCCTGACATTTCAATACCTGAATATAAAATAATGGAATATCCTGACTTGGAAGGGACCATTAGGGCTGATCTGACAGAGTTACTGCAACAAACACCCCCTCACAACAGTGGGACATCACTTTGAGGCTAAATCTGTGTTTCCACTCATCACCAAAGTTGCAGCATTGGTGTGCACAGGGTTTTCTTACAGGCAGAAGGACACAAACCACTTTTTCCTGTTGTTTTTTTGGCCACAAAGAGTAATTTGTAGATGAGAGTGAAGGTGATGGTTGCCTTTCCCTAGGGGTGAGAAACTTAGTGGTGGTGAACTTTCTGATGATCTCAGAATCCTGGGATGGTTTGGGTTGGAAAGGACCTTAAATCCCATCCCATCCCACCCCTGCCATGGGCAGGGACAACTTCCACTGTCCCAGGGTGCTCCAAGCCCTGTCCAACCTGGCCTTGGACACTTCCAGGGATGGGACAGCCTATTCCAGGGCCTCCCCAGTGCTCCAAGACTTGGAGATGGAGGGGCATCCACACGGGTTTTGGGAATACCAGCAGCTGCTGATGTGCACAGACTCACCCTGTGCCTGCCTCACTCGAGGATGGAACTGGGTTTCCCTGGACGCAGAGGACATGGGATTCTTCCCTACAGACACAACAGGTTCAACTGCGAGTGTAAAAGATCCCCACTGTGAAACGCACACACCCCGCTTCCAGATGTGCTCCAGCTGTGATTTTTATTCGGTCTCCAAAGATAAGTTGATATTATTTTTGGAAAAAGCGAGGATGCATTTATGAAACACTTTCCCTCTCTGGATGTTTATGGATTCCATGTCCACTTCTGAATTTCCTACTGTTAAATTTCCAGCAAGAATAAAGATATTTCAAATAATGCACCTTTATTAGGATTAAGCGAGGGAGAAGGCAAAATTTTAAACCACAGCTTTTCCAGACTTCCAAAGTCTTTCCTTTTCATTTTTTTTTTCCCAAAAAACCCCCAAATAACTCCAGAAAACAAGACGTTATTTGAGCATCAGCAAGGACAAGCACAGTTTCTATAAGGAGAGTTCAACACGGATTTCCATCACCAAGGAATCTGCTCTCATACTCCTGTTCAGCACTCCAGCAAAATGCAATGATGTCCATACCTGCCAATATCCCAAAATTCCTGCTATTCCATGGGATTTCCATGAGTGGTTTTGTCCAGTTTAAACGAGGAGCTCCCTCCTCATCCCTGCTGATGCCAGGGCTTTTCTCTCCCTGCCTGTCCTCACCAGCTCCTAAAAATTGCTTTTTTCATGTGTCCTGGTGCCTGGCATGGGGAATGCCTGGCACAGGGGATACCTGGCACAGTGGGCACTGGGATAACCCAGATTCCCAGCCTGGCTGTCCCTGTCATCACCCCCAGGAGCAGCTCCAGACATTTAAAGGCAGCCCAAGGCAGGAACAACCCGGCCTCCTCCGTGTCCATTTGTTTAGATGTTCAGGAAGCCTTTGAAAAGTTCCCCATGACAGGTCCTCGCCCTAAGCATGAGCTATGTGGATCCAGGGTCGGGAATGGGGAGGGATAAAGAGCTTGTTAAAAAAATAGGAACCAGAGGGGCTCTGGGAAGGAGCAGCTCATGCCTGGGAGCAGAGGGATGAGGGGAGATGGCCGGCATTATTTGTGGTCCCAGAGGGGTCGATGCTGGGAGCTCGGCTGGTTTTCATCTAAATAAATGGCCCAGGCAGAGGAACCAGCCTAAATTCAGGGAGAGGGGTGAACAGGGAGGGAGGAGAAGAATGAAACTCAAAGGCAGCAGTGTTTGCTTTGCAAACAGCCCCACAAAGCTTCTCCCTTATCGGCTCAAAGGACTGAAAACATCCCGAGTGGGAGGGAGTGACAGCAGGGAAGGAGCCAGGGCTGGAGCTGGGGAGCTCTGGGGAATGACAGGAAATCCTGGGAGCTGGAGGAGCTCTGGTACCTGGGACAAGGCGGGAGAAAGCTGGGAGCAAACCCTGGAGTGTGGGGAGGAATTCCTGAGTCCCTCTCACGAAGTTTTGCACCGATCAGTGTGAGCTGGAGAGGCAGAATTGCAGGAAAAACCCAAAAAACACACAGACAGCAACTCCCCCTCTAAGTGACTCCTCAGCCTCAAGTGCATTTATAGCAGGGGTGAGCTCAGGCTGCGTTTTGAAAACCAGAAAATGAGAAATATCTTCAGTATTCATTGAACTATGTGCAATCTTAGATGTCAGCTGTGGTTGTGAGTTCCAGCTCAATGCAGATAACAGCACACGAGGCCTCCAAGGGCCTTTTCACCACTGAATTCTGAAATACGCAGTCCTGAATTTCAGCTTTGGTGCAGAGAAAAAAAAACAGAGTGAAAAGAAACTTCTTGAATTTCACTGTAGGGCACGGGGTCTCAGAGTGTTTTCAAATCCCTTGATTTTTAGGAAGAGCATTACTGGGTATTGCTCACCCTTCAGAAACATGCTGCAATTTCTCTTTATAAAAAGAATCTGCTTCCTTATTGCTCATGTGTTGTTAATTCCTACTTTATACATGATTAGACACTTCAGGAGTTTGAGTGACTTCATAACCGCCCCAAAAAAGTCCAAAAAACCCATCACTTAATCGCTGACAATCAGGAACCAAACCCAAAACATCCTATTTTCTGGCCTGTTGTCTTTAAGAACGTGTTAACTATTATTTAAATTAATTTAATTTAATTAATATTTGAATTAATATTTGAATTTATGTTTGAATTATTAGATAAAAGAATATTTTTATATAGCGACAGGGTAAAAAAAAAAATTAATCCAAAGGAAAGTTGCAAAGGAGACAACAGTAAAACCCTGAGAAGTCAGCAACCTCCTTTTACCTGCCTGAAGTCAGCACTTAAAAACCAAGCTCTCAAAACAAGCCTGGCTGCCAAAGCTGCAAATCTGAGTTCTCTGAGAGGAAAAGCAAATCAATGATAATTAAAGCTCGTCTGTAAACGCAGCCCCGGCTCTCCAGAGTGCTGTTAGAATGCAACATTGTCCAGGAGTCAGACCTCTGAAAAACCCACCCAGGCTATTTGCTGGGAGAAGACCAGATCAAATAAATCTTTATTTTCCTAACCTTTGTTAAGTTGCAAGTCTCCTTTTTTGGAAGAAAACCGAACCAACAATCTCGGAATAATCGGGAGCGAGGGTTTCAGTGGACAGGGAACACACAGGGCCCGTTCAGGCATATCAAATAACACAACCCCAAACATCACAGCAGGGAATGGGTCCAAAATATATGTCTGCTTTGGGGGGGGGGGGGGGGGGTGATGTATTTTTAATTTACCTAATGTCTACACGAAAAATGCTGGTAGGAAAATAAATGTGATTCTCAGTGTAGCGGGGATTACAATGTGGGAGAGTCAATTCTTGGGTTAAACTGAGCATAAAAATGTGATATATTTGACCACATGGCCTTTTGCTGCTCGTAAATTTGTGTTTCTCTTTATTTAATAACTGCTCCACTTGCTTTGTTGGGAACTTATGGCTGTGCATGAAACGCTGCAACATCAGCTACCCAAAACGAAACGGAATTGTTACCATTGTTTGACAACCTGCAAAACACTGCCTCACATCATGGCAAACACAATGCTGGGCTCGCAGTGAGCTCTCCATCCATCATTCCTTCAGGTTTGCTCATTTCTGGACCTCATTCTAACAAAAAAAAAGGGCATTTTTTGCCCAAGTTTGTTAAAGTTGTTTGTAGCGCACCGCGAAAAAATGCTGGGGGGAAAGGTTTCCATGAGAAATAGTTATTTATATTCCTAGGCACAGATACGATGTGTATTTTCTTGTGAGCTTTATTCAGATTTAAATCCTGGCTTGGACAGGAGCCACAGAACCCCCTAGGCTGGGACACTGTCCCCATGCACACCAAAGCACCAAAATCACATCACCTTGTCCCCAGCTCACAGAAACCAGCTCATCCTTCTACCTTAAACACCCACAAACGAGTGAGACTCTGTGCGAATCCCCCCCTCCCAGCTCTGCTTTTAAACTCCCCAGTTTAAGCTCAGACACTAGCAAAATTCAGTTTTAAGGCGGGTAAATCCACAGGGTTTTTCTTGCCTTTGCTTTTTTGATCCCCTACTCCAGGCACCTCTGATGTGCATTAAGAAAAGGAAAAAAAACCAACCCAGCTAGCCCCAGCAGTGAAGGTCCTGGCAAGGCCTTCAAACCAACCCGAATTTCAGAGCCATTCAGCACCTTCAGCTGTCCTTGAGATGAATGGTTAACGTGAGTGTGAAACAACACTGCAAATCAGAGCCCTCATTTGCCAGCATACATCTAAATATAAGTTAAGTGTCTATCTTCGAGCTGCCAAGCCCGATTATTTTTGGCTGGTACACATTATATACAACCCTATGAATCACTCTGTGTAATGCTCCAGGCCTGTGGTATTCTGCTGGCACAGCTTTGGGGAAAGGAGGAGGGGGGGGAAAAACACCGGAGTGGTGAGTGAGGAGTGTTTGGGAAAGGGATTTTTTTACGGGGGACAACATCACCTGTAAGGCTGCTCTCCAGTGTGCGTCCGCAGATGCCTCGTCAGGTTGGCTGAGCGTGGGAAGATCTTGCCACAGTACCTGGACAGGGAAAGCCAAAGGAAACCATCAGGAGAGCCCAGGGATGGCACAGCACCACCTGGGAGACCGCTCCCGAAATCCCTCCGTGCGCTCGCGGCTGAGGGGGACAACGGCGAGGACAAATCTCCCACCCCAGGGTTACAGGGGTCACTGTGCTGACATCAGAGCACCAGGAGCAGCTGAGGGAGCTGGGAGGGCTCAGCCTGGAGAAAAGGGAGCTCAGAAAGAACCTTCTCACTCCTACAACTCCCTGGCAGGAGGATGCAGCCAGGTGGGGTTGGGCTCTGCTCCCAGGGAACCAGGGACAGGACGATAGGAAGCAGCCTCGAGTTGCACCAGAGGAGGTTTAGATTGGATATTTGGACATTTTTTTCACAGAAAGGCTTGTCAGACGTTGGAATGGGGTGCCCAGGGTGGTGGTGGAGTCACTATCCCTGGAAGTGTTCAAAACAAGTGTGGACATGGCACTTGAGGACATGGTTTAACTACAGCATTCCTGTGTCAGGGTACAGAGGGTTTAATCACTGCCTGGTCAGATGGGCACTTGAGATGTTTCTGCATCTCCTTTATAGCCCTGTTGATGTGCTCATCGTACAGAATCTGCTCTTTCATCCTTGGAATTCACAGAATTTTCCTCTGGATAAAAGCTGCAGCACCGTGCTGTGGGTTGGGAGCCTGACAGGCTGCTTAGAGCAAGGAAATGCAGCCATAGGAAATTAATAAAGGAAGGAAACTCTGTTCCACAATAAATCCAGTCCACAGTAAAATCAAAAAGGTATAAATAAAAACACTAATTGGGAAATAAAATACCAAGGATGAGGGGCTGCACTCTGTGGCTATGAGACCTATTGTAGGAGGAAGTTATAACAGACTTTCTTAATTTCAGAGACCTTCAGCTGTCCTGAAGATGAACAGTTAATGTGAGTGTTCCCCAGCAATGGAAATCCAAATGTTTACTTGTGAGTGTGCATCTAAAATTTAAGTTTAGTCCCCTTTGTAAGTAGAAACCTCAAATTTCTAAATACTCAACTGAAATCTGAGCCCACAGCTTTTGTGGCAAAGTTGAACTTAAGAGACACGCCAACCAAGGTTTGTACCCACTTTCTGCACCCAAAAAAATCCCCTCAGCAGGAGCCACCACGAGAACCTCGAGGTAAAACTGCGACAGCAGACAGAGGTTTATTATTAAATACCCGTGATCTGCTCCAATTTGGAGCTGGATGGGTACGTGAGGACTTCTGTGGATGGAAATGTGCTTGAAAAAGTTGTTTCCTGCATGCCATTTTTTAAAATTCAATCATTTTTCCATAGCTGAGGTTGGATATAGCCGGCACTGGCATTGGGAACACCAGAGACTTGGCCTGGGGAGTTGGGTTTGCTTGAGAATCTCCAGATCCGCTCCCAAGGTTATTAAAAATTACAAAGCAAACAGAAGATGCTGATTTCCTACCAGACAAAACAAGCTATTTCAGAGGGAATTAGTCATCCCAGCTCTGCTCTAATTCCGCCTCTCCTTGTTTTCCCTCCCGGCGGGGACCTCGGTGTGGAGCTGCCCCGCTCCGTGCTGGTGCCCAGTGCATCTCCCCAGTTGGGGTGGCACATCCTGGGCTGTTTCCACACCCCAGGGTGCTCCCACACCCCTGTGGATGCCGTGGGACCCCCGGCTCACCTGCAGGTGTAGCGCTCCTTGCCCTTGCGCAGGATGGGGTCGGAGAGCGTGGGCGGTGGCGATCGGAAGTTGAAGGGGTGGTGGGGAAGGGGCTGCAGGGACGAGCCAGAGTCGGCCTTCATGGCTGCAAAGCTCTCCAGTTTCTCCGTCATCGTCTCGATGGCTGACATCTGCAAGGACAAGGAGAGAGCTCCTGTTGGTAAAATCCCTGGGAAGGGCAGGATCTGATGCACGAAACACAAGTTTTGGCTAGGCAAAGCCTCCTGCTCGTGTTTGCTCTCTTGGAAGTTGGGGACACAGTGGGAAGTGGAGCCACTGAATCCAGCCAGGAGTAGTGTATTGGTACTGGAGAAAGCAGGGAAGGCACAGCTGGAAAAGCAGGCATTTAGGTCCCACAAATTAGCACTTGTTCACTTTCTGCAGTGAGCACGCGCTCGCTTTCAGCACTTTGGATCAAAAATTACCTCAGAACACACCTGAGACATCCGTTTTCCCCAGGGTAATGCTGAAACTAAACACTGTGGTCAGATGCCCGAGGCAGAACTCACTACACAAACCCAAACCAAAGTCTCGGGAAGCAAGGAGGTCTGATGGCTCCTACAGCACCCCGGGGGCTTGGAGGGACAGGGCAGAGAGCTGAGGGTGGGCAGGCAGGGACACAACCCCAGGATAGGGGGGACAGAAACGTTTTGGGCCCAAAGCAGAAGAATTCTGGCCAAAGTGGAGTGTGAGGGATGTGTGATGGCTGCTTGGGGAGATGAGAGAGGAGAGGCTGAGGCTGAAGGGGTGAAGAGTGAGCAGCTGGGAAGAGGAGGAGTTGAGATCAGGCTCAGGATGGAGTGGCTCCACAGGGAGCTTGCCTGGTGAAGAGGCCAACCCTTTAATTAGAGGTAGGAAAGGTTCAGCAGCTCCTAAAGGTGATGGAAGGATGGGTGGGAGATGGTTGAGCTTCCTGGAATGAAAGGGAGCTCCAGCCAAACCCCTGGATGTGAGCGGTGGTTGGGTGAGTTATGGTCAGGAGGAGCAACACCTACACATCCCGTTGGGATGGGGCCAGCTGGCAGGCGGGCCTGGAGATGGGACACCAAGCAGAACATCCCTGGATGCTTTATCAGGTTTACTTTGTACGACCTGGCCACATTCTCACCGACACGAGAGTAATCACCACACCAGAAAGAGGGAGAAAGGGAAAAACCTGGAGATACAGGAGAAGGGCAAAGCAAAAAATGGAGAGAATGAGGCTGGACTATGTGCAAAAAAAAAATTTTAAAATGGATCTTCCTAAAAATCCCACCTAAAGAACACCACTATTGCTTTCATTACAGCGCAGCAGGGAATCCAAGTCCAAGAGAGCAACGCAGCTCGGAGGACGACATCTCTGACATCCAGCTTCGTGCACTCCCGAGAGCACGTTGGAGATAGCAGGGGCAGAAAAGAGGGATAAAGCAAACAAGGCAGCAATAAAGCTGCCTCCTGGCTGTGCTGACATCACCAGGACAGGCGGGAGCTGCGGAGGCAGCCGGGGCGGCAGCGAGCAGCGGAAGGCAGGAGGAAGCCATACATCACCCCGAGATGCTCGATTGTACAGGAAGGGCTGACCTTTTGCACGTTTACACTTTATTNGGGGGAGGGGGGGGAAGAAGAGGGGGAAGAGAGCCAAGATGTTGTTTAAAAATACACGGCTATGAAAAAAAAGTTGTCTTAATCACCCCTGAAGACATTGTGGAGGGCTGACAACCATTCATAAGCCATAAAAAAGAGGAGTAGTAACCCCCATTTCCCGATAATAGATCCACAGCCCCTTAGCTGGAGGCTCCCAGCCCATGATAAATAGTAAGTAATACTTAGCACCAGCCACTTGAAAAGGTTACTTGATCATTTACAGCACCAGCTCTGCCCCAGCTGCCAGTCATGCAACAAAACCATCACGTTAAAAAGCTCTCCGGACCTTTCAGAGCCGTGTTCTCAGACCTTTGCCGAGGTACCTGGAGCTCTCCTTTGTTGTGCCTTGTTCTTTAGGCACTTAGTCAGAGATATTTGCTGGCTTGAGAGCCGTAGGCTGGTTTTAAAATTCTAAACACTGGCCACGGCCTCTCTAGTGGCAAAGGCACTTTGCTATTTAGGGAACAACTGCCTGGTTATAATAATAAAACAGAAAGGGGGAAGAAAGGAAACTTAACAGGTGAGGAAAGGCTTTCCATTAAGTTATCAAAAAGTTACACCGGTTATTTATGCTGTCCAGAGTTTCATTTGGAATAGACAATGTAGGAAAACTCCCAGAGAGCACAGGAACTTCTGCCAACGACTGGCTAAGAAACGAGAGCTGCCTGAAATTCATTTTGGGAGAGGAAACATCTCCTGAATGCTTTTATCACCTCTTCTGGCTTCGTCACATCCCAGTGAGGGCAACCCAAGAGAGCTGGGGATTAGTCACGGAGGAAAAGGCTGAGACCAGACTCGTGTTTAAAGTGAGACAAGTCCGGGTAGAACGTGACTCTGACTGACCAGGCACGGGAACGTTGGTCCTAATGAAGAAAGCAGAAGCAGGAACCCTGAAAATGTGATTTCTTAGGAAAAGAGCCAGGATCCAGAATTCTTAGGAATGCTGGATCTGGGGAATGGTCACGTCCCCGAGGCTGCCAGAGCTCTCTCAGACACAGGATAGGATTATTGGGGTGTCCTGTGCAGGGCACAGGTTGGACTGGATGATCCTTCCAGCTCAGGATATTCTGTGATTCTGTGATGGTATTGGAAGGGGATCTGGTGGTACAAATCTCCCGTGTTCTGGAACAAATGCCCCGTGTTCCTTTGCTGTGTCTGGAACACCTGACTGGCTGCAGCATGGGAACGGCGCCTCTCCAGATCGAGTGATCTGAACACAGTGCCCGCCTTATTAAAAATCAGTTATCAGGAAGCTTTGGGCTGGAGTGATTGTGAATTTGAGGCTATTCTGCGTGATAAGCTGTTAGAGATAACCAGACCTTCCAGATCTTTTCACTGCCATGGGAAGAGGACGTGGTCAGGATTTCGGGAACAATGTTAACAACCTTCCACCCAGAGCTTGCTCCTGCTCGGGGTCTGAACGTTTCTCATCGTCTCCTTGGGTTGCTTTGCCACGCTGGCTCCTCCCTGCTATCAGATTCTTTACAGGCAGATATCCCCACTATTCTAACTCACACAAACACAGGATGTTCCTGGCCAGCCTGTCACCATTATCCAGCCTGGATGAAGGAAAAATCGGGGGAAGTTATTAACCAAACTCTGAGGCTGGTGCGAAACAATGAGGGAACTAAGTTTAGCTGTGAAAGCAACCAGGACCCAGCTTTCACAAACCTGCGAGTTATTTATCTAAGGTGGGAAACATTAGCAGGGCAGAACAATGCCTGTGAATATAAAGGAGAGCACAATGAGGACCACGGAGCTGGGATCCTGGCCTGGGCACGGCAGGAGGGATGGGGATAGCTGGGGACTGTCACACGCCTTTGGAGCAGCACAGCTGAACTCCTCGTGGTGGAAGGGAGCTTCAGGCAGGTAGAAAATGCTGCTGCCTGGGGGCTGGGCAGTCCTTCTCTAGTTTGTACCACTCTAAATGACCCCCCAGGTGCTCCCAGAGGGAAAAAACAAGCAGGCATTCTGTGAAAGGGGAGTTTGGCAGATCCTATGAGCTGCCCAGACCTCATCCCTGTTTTTCTGGTAACACAAAGGAAGCAGCAAGGCACGACTGCCATCATCCTCAAACTGGGAATTAAAAGTGTCTGGAAGGAACTGGTGGAAAATAGTGGGGTTTCCAATCAAGCCCTCGGATGAGGAAGAGTCTGCTCCTGGTGATCCCAGGGATCTGTGTGTGACCGGCTCCACCTCAGCATTCCATCAGCACAGGCATGACAACGTCACTGCTGTTACCTGGGGGTGAAAAAGCAGTGGCGAGGGTCGCAGGTACTTCTCCTTGAGGGCACCCACGGGGTCTGTCACCTTCCGCTTCTCCACCCTGCTGGACAACAACACAGAGGGTTACATACCTCACAGGCAGCCCCACACAGCCACGCCGTGCTTGAATGACACACGAGGTTATTCCCCTACTCACGCAAACGTCTTCCTCCCCCTTCTCCTGGATGCTACAAATTCTGATGCACAATTACCCCACAGAAAAGGGCTGGAAACAACATGAACACGAATCCGCTCCTTTGGGCAGTGTTTTTGACTAAGAAAACATTTTCCTCCTGCTCTGCTGCAGTGGTTTATAAGCCTCTGCTGTTGTGAAATGTCATGGAAAACCCTGCGTTAAAAGCAAAACTGTCTGAGCAGGAGAAGCCCCAGAGTCCACAGAAGGCAGCCCCTGAATGGAAAAAAAATTGTCTTTGAGAGTTTGCATTTATCTGAAGAGTTAACACTGGGCCAGACTTTGCAGCCCCAAGCGTGCTGAAATCATTAGGTGTTTCATATTTGTTTCCTCCCTCGCAGCTGAGACATAATTTGCATTGAGTTTCTTTGGCAAGCCCGTGTCTACAATGATTTAAAAAGTGAGGGACTGGTGGGAGAATTCTGAAGCGGCTCAGAAACCCAAGTTCTTCTGATATCACCTCAGCCCACTCAAATATTTCATGTTTAATCACCTGAGATGCAGAAATGACCCTAAAGTGAGGCTTCTATTTTTGAAAATATTGGATTTGCTTCCACAAAATGTTCTACTTGAAGGGAAACCGAGGTGTGGAATCACCAAAAAGACAAACTGAGATGTTCTCCGAGGGAAAAAAAGTGTTGTGGAAGTAACTCCAGCAAACACAGCTGCATCTTTAAACGGCTGGAATCGAGTCCATCCAGCTAAACCAGCAGAAATCCAAGAGTAAGAGTGATTTTAACTACATTAGTCCAGCATAAATTGAGAGCAAATTATTTTAGCTGCATTTCAGCTGATTGGTGTGTGGATCGAATTACCAAAGAGTTTAAAGAAGAGCCCTGCTGAGTGCAGTCAGCGAACTGTGCTTAATCTGCATTTAATTCTTGAGCAGAGGGAAAGAGAAGAGCTGGATTGGAAATGCAGTCAGAATTAGGGGGGCTTTGGAAGGTATGTGCTTTTATGGGGCTGAGTTGCCAGAAAAACCAAAGAATAAGTAAAAAGTTGCTCCCTGAGCCCCCCTGACCAGCACAGATTTGCTCTCCATGAGGCGCTGAAGCGCCCAAGGGAGCATCCCTGATCCCAGCAGAGCCGTGTGGGGAGAGCCCTGCCTGCTCCACACACGTAAAACCTGGTGAAAATGACAGCATTTCCCCAGCTCTGCCATCTCCCAGCACCGGGAATGGGAACACAAGGTCCGAATGTCCCCGTCAGAGCCGAATTCCGCAGCGCCCGGAGGATTAAGCCGATCGTTTCAGCCCAGTGCCTGAGAACGTCACCCCCGCGGGCCGAGCTAAAAACTGCCCCCATTTCAGGCTGTCTGGCTGCATTAAATTATATCACCAGGAGAAAATGTCAAGGATTTAAGTGGCCTTTGGGAGAAAAAAAAACGAAGGAGCCAAATGATGTGAGAGAGTCTGATAAAGGGAAGTTTAGAAACAAAATATTTCCATATTTTTCAAGCTGGGACTTGGAAGCTGGGCTGTTTCGCTCATTACATCAGAAGTCTGATTCGCAAGCAACGCCACCGCTGACTTTTCTATTTTAACACACGACTAAAACTATGTGCATCCCATGGAATGCAACAAACGATGCCCCCATCCTTCACTTCCATCTGTCTTCTGGGCCTTTACGGTTTTCCCGAGGCCACTGTTTTAATTGGCAGTGCCTTTCCCAAGCCGTGTTATTTCAGCATTCCCGCCCAGAGTGCCCAGAGGTGGCAGGACCCTACATAGATTCTTTTGCCTTTCTATCCCATTTACTGATTTTTATTTTTTTTTTCCCCCAGGAGTACTTTGTAGGAACGCTGCTCGCACCATGCCTGATTTCTCCAGGAGGAGATGGCCACGGTGGGTGCCAGGCAGGGCACAGCACCCCCTGAGCTGGGACGTGTCCCCATCCCAGATGGTACGGTGTGGGCACACCACCCCCGCGAGCTGGCAGAGCGAGAGACGCTCGTTTCATAGCCAGCACTGAGGGCTCGCTAATCCTCATCCCAGCCGACAGCTCCTTGGCCCGGCCAGACACTGACATCACTTTTTCCCACAGTTATCAGCCCCGTGACAGCGGCCGGCGGTGACATCGGCGCTGTCGTGGTGCTCGCAGCCCTTCGAGCGCCCATCCCGGCGCTGACACCGTCACACTGCAGTGGCTCTGAGGCTTTCCAGGGCCAGGGACACAGCAGATCCTGCAGGGGGACAGCCATCAACCTTCCAGCAGGCTGGGCACAGCAAGGATCGCAACGCATTCAGCACAAGGAATGCAAGGACAAACTGTTCACCTCCATGGACTGAATCCAGCAGCCCTCCAGGCCGAGCACATGTATCCAAGTGGATGCTGTGGAGCATTTGGACGTGGTAATGGCTAATTTAGAGGTGTTAATGTCTAAATCAAGCTAGTTCAGGACATGTCTTTTCCCTGGACTTTGCTAAAACCAAACGTGCCTCGTCCACCTCATGCAAAGGCAATGCCAGGATGGGTAACACATAGATTTGCTGTCACCCTCACCACAAAGTTTTAACAATTTTCCTTTGGAAACAGGTTTTATAAAAAGCTCTTAGGCAACAAAAGGCCCAGCTCTTCCCTTTTCGCCTCCTCCTGAACTGATTCCTTCTGGAAGTTTAGCTGGCATTTGGATAACTTCACCCAGCCTGCTCTACACACGCCTTCCATGTTCTGCTCATTCTGACGTAACACATCAGGCCCTCCTCAGAACCATCTGTTCAACTGACACCAGAAAGGCCTTGTTATCTCCCAAGAAAGATAAATCTGTGAGAAATGTATCTGGGAGAGATCTGGGTAGCAACACGCTACCATGTGTTTACCCAGTACTTGTTACTCCAGGAGTAACACGTTTCGGCAGGTTGGGTCTGCACCAGCAGCTCCTCTGAACAGAAAAACTCCAAGAAAAGGCATTAGAAAGGAAAAGGGAGGGAGGGAGGGAGGAAGAAAGGTGAAGTGGCTCACAAAAGGCCCTCAAGTTAGTCAGTGGGAGAGCTGCATTTCCAGGCTCCCAGGGCTCCTGACTCATTCCCAAGCCATGAGAGCCCAGGGCTCCAAGGCATCTGAACTCTGCATTCTTATCGAATCAAACCTCTGGAATTTCCCCAGCAGAAGTGCCATCTTAGCGATGGCTCGTGGGAGAGTCCTGAAATAGGTCAAGTTTCTTCTTTATCAAAACAAGGATGTGTTCCTCACACATTGATTACCAGGGCTCCTCGCAATTACTCAGCCCTTTCTATTCAGGAGATTCAATGCCTTTAGAAGTACAAACAACTATAGGAGATGTTCTTTGTTCTCCCCAACCGACCTGCATCCTCCCCTGCATGAGGGTGTGGTGTCAGCTGGAAAAGGAGCTGGTTAGGGAAGGGCTTAAGGCAGGGTATGTTAATACCTGTAGATGGGGTCCATGAAAAAGGGCGATGGCTTAGCGTAGTGCAGGGAAGGTTGCTGAGGCAGCTGGGACTGGGAAATCTTAGGTAAGACCTCACTTGCTATCAGCTTCCTCTCCCCATAAATGTGGTTTTTCCGTGGCTCTCTCCCTCCGTTCTGGCTGGCTCGGATGCGGTTGCCAATGCTCAGGTCCAGTGGCTGCTCCTCCCCTGAGGACGGGGCTGGGAGGACCTTGGGGGGCGGCAGGATTGGCTTAATCTCTTTTGGCTTCGTGGTGAGATCGAAGGGGGACTCCGAGCTGGTGCCGCCGACTTTGTGGAGGTCCCTGGGTGACTTTGGTTCTGCCTTGACCAGCAAGTTGTGATTGAGGGTCCGCTCCGTGAAAGGGTAGAGGGAGTGGGGGAAATTGGGGAGGAACTGGAAGGGGAACATGGAATGATACGGGAGCGAACCCATCTTTTTCTCCTGCATCCCCATAAAGCCAGGCCCAAAATACTTCTCTGCGATGGAGGCGATAGCTTTAATAGAGTCATTGGCTGCCCCCGTGGTGGGCAGCAGGTGCTCCTCGGGGGGAGGAAAGAAGGAATGCTGAGAATAGAAGAGAGGGATCTCGCTCGTGGTGTTGGTGGAACTTGCAGACACCGAGCTGCTGACGAAATCTGGCTTGGTCTCCATTTGCTTGCTCTTGTCTTTCGTTTTGTCCCTGTCACTCTCCGCGTCACTGTCCAGGTCAGAGCCGGTGCCAGTCGTGGTGTCCAGATCCGTGCCCGTGGTTGTATTGACATCCTCAAAGTCACTGCCATCGGACATGTCACTGTTCCTGGCTTTTAGCTTCTCCAGGTAGGAGTTTTCCAGGCTGCTTTCACATTTCTCCTCCCCTGAAGGGGCCTGGTTGCTGTTGCTCACCGCAGAGATCAGCGGGAGCGCCGGGTTCCCGAGGGGGCTGGGGAGCTTCGCGTCCGGAGTGTGGTTGAGGGGACTTTTGAGCAGTTGCGTGGGTGGTAACAAGGGAGGCCTGGGGTACAGAGAGGGCGGAAAAATCCCCGGGAATCCCGGGGTGAGGGCGGGGAAGGCTGGGGGTGCCGGCGAGAACGGGAGCCCGCCCGGGTGCGGGCGGGATGGGAAATACTCGTTAAAGCCCAGGCTGGCGTGGTTGAGGTTGGGAGAGGGCTTGGATTTGTCCATGATGGAGGTGGGCGTGAGGGGGAGGCCGGGGGCGAAGATGCCGGCGGGGCTGTAATGGTTCTTGCCCTCGCAGAAGCGCCGGTGCTTGTTGAGGGAGGAGGTAGTGCTGAACATCTGCCCGCAGTCCTTGCACTTGATCTGGGTGCGGCAGTCCGCGTGCATCCGCTTGTGGCGGCACAGGTTGGAGAACTGCGTGTAGGATTTGTGACAGACCTCACCTAAAGCGTCAACAGGAACCAACAACAAAAGTGATATGAAATTAACAGGAAAACGGCAAGGATTCGCCACGGGATTCACCGGCCTCCCCCCACTCCGCCCCGCCCCGTCTGCTTGTTCCCCGGGATCTCCCTTCCCCGGAGCAAGGAGAGGGGAGAGCAGTGGAACATCACCACCTTTCCCTTTGGATGAAGCTCATCCTGGAGAATCCCTCAAGAAGCCGCTCCATGGAAATCTGAGGGGATGTGCTACCTCTTCTCAAAGTTTTGGGGAATTTTCGGGAAATATAATCAGGGAATCACAGAATGGTTTGGTTGGGAGGGACATAAAGCCCATCTCATCCCACCCCTGCCATGGGCAGGGACACCTTCCACTAGCCCAGGTTGTTCCAAGCCCTGTCCAACTGGCCTTGGACACTTCCAGGGATGGGGCAGCCACAGCTTCTCTGGGCACCCTGTGCCAGGGCCTCCCCACCCTCCCAGGGAAGAATTTCCTCTGTATATCCCATTTAAATTGCCCCTCTTTCAGTCTGAATGCATTGCCCCTTGTCCTGTCACTCCAAAGTCCCTCTCCAGCCTCCCTGTAGCCCCTTCAGATCCTGGGAGGTGCTGTGAGATCTCCACACAACCTTCTCTTCTCCAGGATGAACAGCCCCAGCTCTCTCAGCCGGGATCCATAGGGAAGATGTTCCAGTCCTCTCACAACTTCACTGCCCTGATCATACATTTTAATGATAACATCTCTTTATCCCAGCTCATCTGCTTCCCATTAGTCCTGGCATGGCAGGAAGCACTGAGGGCTGCAGGGAGAAGAACTCTGCCTCGTTTAATCAAACCTGCCCTTCCTGAATGCCCTCAGTGGTGCAGAACCCCTCCAGGGGGCTGCTCTATAAACCCCTTGCCAGCCAGGCCTGGGTTCTGCCGGGGCTGGGATCTCTTTTTTTAATCCATTAAATCAGTCCAACACCCCTGCCCTGCTAAGTGAAGCCACATCAGCGTTTTCTTTAACGACCTGTAAATACCAAGCTTTCAAAACATGGATTTTTACGACCCCTTTCACCTCCAGACTTTGCTGCTGTGGAAGGAACAGGGCAAAGTGAGGCAGAAATCCCACCCCAAACTTTCCTACACATCAAAACGCTGTGACTTTTTATTATCTGGTGCCTCTTTCAACATGGGAATAAATGTGGTGGTGAATTAATACACTCCTTCCCCCAGGGAACTGCTGTTATCACCCTTTTGTGAGCAGGGAAACTGAGACAAAGCAGGGGAAGGACATTGTTAGGGTTTGGACAGGCAAGGACACGAGTCCAAGTTCTGACACTCCAGCTCAGGGACTGCTCATTGCTCCTTCCTTCCTCCCTGCTTTACTGATGGGTGCATGTGAGCATGATTTTCCCTGTATTTTCTCCTAAATCTTTCCTAAATCTATAGGATTTACTTCAGCGCTTGAATATCAAATGACTGCTAGCTTCTCTAGCAGCTCTGAAAATGTAAAAAGATAATAAATTCTAATTGAAATTTCAAAGCAGAGATGGGTAAAATTTAATGACTTTGACATTTCAGTTCAGATGAGCACCCCAAAATCCAAAGGAGTGTCACTGAAGGCTCTGGTTTCTGATTGCACCAGGAATTCTGGCAGCATTGTCTGTCCCCAGAGAGTTTCATGGTTGGGCCCTGACACAGCCCAGAGCTGCAGGGGAAGCACAAACAGAACAAGAAAGTCATCACAGGAGTTTCAATGTTTGAACCAATCCTAATTTTTGGCAATCACACCTTAAAATCTCAGGTCAGGTCTCCTGAACTGCTCTTAGTGCACACACAGAGTTTTATGGCTGTTGTAAGTATTATTTCAGCTACCTCAGACTTGCAAAGAAAGGGTTTATTTGGCTTTTTTACTTCATTTTATAGTGTTTTCCTAAACCCATTTCTTAAACAATATCCAAACAGAGTTCTGAAAGGAAGCACTACTGAATTTATTTTCCATGGAAATTCAGGACTACTGAATTTCATTTCCATGATAGCCTCTTAAATACAATCTCTGGGTTTTTTTTCCCCAAGGAAATCAGGAATCACCATCCCTGGAATTGCTCAAAAAACCCGTGAATGTGGCACTTGGGGACATGGTTTAGTGGTGAACACAGAGGTGCTGGGTTAAGGGTTGAACTTGATGATCTCTGAGGGCTTTTCCAACTGAACCAATTCCATGATTCCAGGATTCTTCCATTTTTCACCCCAGGAATTGTTGCTAAATATATAAATATTGCACGAAATTCCCTAAAGAAAAGTGCTGTAGCTCTGAGAACTCCCATCATCCTTCTAAAATAAGGAAAACCGGAAAATTTCTGTCAAATTATCCAATGATTCAGTAATTCCACGTGGAACGTCCTCTCTCGCCCTTCTGATTTCTGAGGTTATAAAGTCACAGGTTTGGGGTCTTTCGAAAGCCAGATATAATATTGTAAAAAATTAAACACACACAGAGACCCTTTTCTTCCATTGAACAGGGAAAAAAACCCCTTCCTGATGAATCCTGCCTGGTGGATTTGTTAATGGATTCCACATTGATGGACAAAACACCCTGACACATCTGACCAGGCAGGATCCCTCCGCAGCTGTTCCACACGCTGATTTGGTCTGACAACTCCCTAATTCTGATGAGGTGAGAGTGAGGAGATTATGAGGAGAAATCCCTCATCTCCCCGCAGCAATCCTGGGAGTCAAATTATCCCTTTCATGTGCCCAGTGAAAGATTGCAGCGAAATGAGCGAGAGGAGCGTTTCTTCTTCCTCTGCTGACACCCAGCTGGTTATCTCAGGACACTGGTTATCTCGGGACATTAATGAAATGAGTCTCCCAGGATATTCCTGCATGCTGTTCCCATTATACCAACAGGGGAAAAAAGGCAGGAGTGGGTTCAGTGGCTTCCCGGCCGTAACATCAAAGCCTGGAATCAAACCCAGATCCCGGCTCGTGCCTGAACGACATGTTCTGAAGTGTCAGGAAGTGATCCCTAAAGTTCCTGGAGCTTTGTTGTGACACCATCCACCTCCCTGCACAGTTATCCAAACCCAGTGGGTGCTGTGTCAATTAAAAAAATATACAGCCCTGAGAATGACGGGGAATGAGATGGGTGGCTCTCCAGGGAAAATGCCCTTCTGGAAATATCCCACCAAGGAGAGCACTGAGGACACAGTTCATGTGCTCTTTGTTTGGCTCCCAGCGTTATCGAGATGAAACATGCAGTAAATAAAGAAGAAAAAAACTTTCTTTTTAAAAAACACCTTCTCATCTCTGATTATTCCAAGTTCTTTACAAAGGCTCCAGGGTTTGAGGCACCCCTGTAAAACATTTCGATCAGGCTGTGCCAGCTATTTATTTATGTCACCAACAGGAACATTCAAAAACGATTAAGGCAAAAAGAGACGAGAGAAAGAAAAGATATGAGAAAATGGCATCGCTGTGACCGCTGAGAGACTCAGCTTTTAACTTGTCAAGAAAGTCAAAAACTGCCACGAATGTNTAACTTGTCAAGAAAGTAAAAAACTGCCACGAATGTTTGCTGAAAAAACAGGGAGCATGTAAAAAAAAAAAAAAAAAAGAGAAAAAAAATAAAAAAAAGAGAAGAAAAATAAAATTCATCTTGTGCTCTGAGCTATAAAATTACAGCGGCCGGGGATGGGAGGGCCCCGTAGGATCCCTGCAATTACAGCCAGCGCCGGGCTGGTGATGGCCGTGACAACTTACATATGAAAGGTTTGACAGTGCTGTGGATGTGCTTGTGCTGCTTGAGGCCCGAGGAGGTGGCGAAGGTCTTGCCGCAGTCGGGGCAGGCGTGGGCCCGTGCCCCCACGTGCTGCGAGCGGATGTGCCGCTGGAGGTTGCTGGGGTCCGTAAACACCTGCGGGGGAAAAACGCATTACGGAACAGGGGAAAAGCAGGAGGAGAAGAGCCAATGTGTGAAAAACTTCACAGTTTTGTTGGGTTTTTATCACTGCTGCTTGTGGCTTGAGGAGCGCGGGGTGGACAGGTGAGAACGGGTCATGGAAGACTCTGTTTGTGCCCTGCCAGGCTGTGGCACCTCTGTGAGCGTGTGGTGCTCATGGTTGGACAGGTCTGTGGCACCTCTGTAAGTGTGTGGTGCTCATGGAAAGGTCTGTGGCACCTTCCCAAGTGTGTGGTGCTCATGGACAGGTCTGTGGCACCTCTGTGAGTGTGTGGTGCTCATGGCTGGACAGGTCTGTGCCACCTCTGTGAGTGTCTGGTGCTCATGGTTGGACAGGTCTGTGGCACGTCCCCAAGTGTGTGGTGCTCATGGTTGGACAGGTCTGTGGCACCTCTGTGAGTGTGGGGTGCTCATGGTTGGACAGGTCTGTGGCACCTTCCCAAGTGTGTGGTGCTCATGGAGAGGTCTGTGGCACCTCTGTGAGTGTGTGGTTCTCATGGTTGGACAGGTCTGTGGCACCTCTGTGAGTGTGTGGTTCTCATGGTTGGACACGTCTTTGCTCACCCACATCTGCCCAGCACAACCCTCACCACCCCAGCACCCAGCTGGGAACGGCCAAAGAGGAGTGGGTCAGGAGAGGGCTGAACTCTACAGCCCCAGTGGGATGCCCAGGACAGCGAGGACACCTCGTCCCCCTGGGACAGGGACAGCAGGGTCACCTCTCCCTTTGTCACCCTGCTCTGGGCCAGCATGGGCCACCCATCCCCTGTAGCCCTTCCCCAGGTCCCAGTGTCCTCTCCCAGGTAAAGCCTCCCATGGAAACTGTCCTGCATCCCTTTCCCCAGGTCCCAGAACATTTCCCAGGTGAAGCCTCCCATGGAAACTCCTGCACCTCTTCCCCAGGTCCCAGAACATTTCCCAGGTGAAGCCTCCCATGGAAACTCCTGCACCTCTTCCCCAGGTCCAAGCACTCTCTCAGAGGTGAAGCCTCTCATGGACACTGTCACCTGCAGCCCTTTCTCCAAATCCCAGTGCCCTCCCCCAGATGAAGCCCCCATGGTCATTGTCACCTGCAGCCTCTTCCCCAGGTGCCAGTGCCATCTCCCCATGGACACAGTGTCCTGCACTCCCAGATCCCAGCTCCCTCCCCGAGGTGAAGCCCCCCTCAGTGACCATGTCCTCACTGTACCTTAACACAGTTTTCACATTCGAACCGTTTCCCGCTGTCATGAGACATTTGGTGACGAATCAGGTTGGATTTCCAGTTGAAAGCCTTGGGACACTGGTCACACTTGTACTCCCTCTCCTCGGTGTGGATCACCATGTGCTGCTCCAGGCTGGGAAAGAGAGACAGGCTGACCTCTGGACCACCCAAAGCAGGCAGGTCTGAGACCCAGAGAGGTGACAGAGAACCAGCTGTGGGACCTGGGGGGTTTCCAGCTCCCTGGTGCCTCAGAGCAGGAAAGGAGCAGCTCATGGACTGTGAGGAAGGCAGTGACACCCAAACACCATTTGATGTTTTTGGAAGATGCCCTGTTCTGCCTCAAAACGACGCTGTGTTTTATGCTATTTCTTATTAATACCTGAGTCCATTCTCAAGGGGGAAAAGGTTTATTTTACCCAGCCCTGACCCTGCAGGTTCCTGAGGGGAAAAACGGGCACTTTGTGACCAAAACTTTTGTGGCATCCCCCTGGGGAAAGAAAAGATTGCTGCTGCTGTGCTGCTACTGAGACTCTCACGTGTCCATTTTCACAGGCACCCGGCCCACGGCTTCCCAGAACACAGGGACTCAGCGTTGGGAAGAAACATGATAAGGTGCAAACACGTTTCACTTCTAAATGTCAGACATCTTTGATTACTTCACTCAGCAATTTCGCCTTCTGCCAACTGGCAGCGTCTCCCGGCCCAGGGGGATGATGGCAACCCCCAGTGGCTGCTGGCACAGGGCCACTGCAGGGGTGGCACATGGTGCTCTGGTGCCCTGTGCCAGGGGAGACCTGCACC
Source organism: Falcunculus frontatus (assembly GCA_013398115.1). Lineage (NCBI taxonomy): Eukaryota > Metazoa > Chordata > Aves > Passeriformes > Falcunculus > Falcunculus frontatus. Next base: position 287,000 of record VZRV01003565.1, on the reverse strand, counting down.
TCCCTGGCCAGGAATCCTGCACCTCTCAGCCTTTAAATCTTGTACCTCTCAGGCCAGGAATCCTGCACATCTCAGACAGAAATCCTGCACCTCTCAGCCTTTAAATCTTGTACTTCTCAGGCTAGGAATCCTGCACATCTCAGACAGAAATCCTGCACCTCTCAGCCCTTAAATTCTGCATCTCTCAGCCCTAAAATCCTGCATCTCTCAGGCCAGGAATCTTGCATTTCTAATGCTGGGAATCCTGCACATCTCAGACAGAAATCCTGCACCTCTCGGCCCTTAAATCCTGCACCTCTCAGACAGAAATCCTACACCTCTCAGCCCTAAAATCCTGCATCTCTCAGGTCAGGAATCCTGCATTTCTCAGGTCAGGAATCCTGCAGCTCTCAGGCTGGGAATCCTGCACCTCTCGGCCCTTAAATCCTGCACCTCTCAGACAGAAATCCTACACCTCTCAGCCCTAAAATCCTGCATCTCTCAGGCCAGGAATCTTGCATTTCTAATGCTGGGAATCCTGCACATCTCAGACAGAAATCCTGCACCTCTCAGCCCTTAAATTCTGCATCTCTCAGCCCTAAAATCCTGCGTCTCTCAGGCCAGGAATCTTGCATTTCTAATGCTGGGAATCCTGCACATCTCAGACAGAAATCCTGCACCTCTCGGCCCTTAAATCCTGCACCTCTCAGACAGAAATCCTACACCTCTCAGCCCTAAAATCCTGCATCTCTCAGGTCAGGAATCCTGCATTTCTCAGGTCAGGAATCCTGCAGCTCTCAGGCTGGGAATCCTGCAGCTCTCAGGCTGGGAATCCTGCCGCTCTCGGCCCTTGAATCCTGCATATCTGATGCCAGGAATCCTGCACCTCTCAGCCCTAAAATCCTTCATCTCTCAGGCCAGGAATCTTGAACCTCTAATGCTGGGAATCCTGCACATCTCAGACAGAAATCCTGCACCTCTCAGCCCTTAAATCCTGCATCTCTCAGGTCAGAAATCCTGCGCCTCTCAGCCCTAAAATCCTGCATCTCTAATGCTGGGAATCCTGCAGCTCTCAGGCTGGGAATCCTGCACCTCTCGGCCCTTGAATCCTGCATATCTGATGCCAGGAATCCTGCTCCTCTCAGCCAGAAATCCTGCATCTCTCCAGCCAGGAATCTTGCATCTCTCATGCTGGGAATCCTGCACCTCTCAGCCCTTAAATCCTGCTTTTCTGAGGCCAGGAATCCCAGACATCTCAGGCTGGGAATCCTGCCTCTCTGAGGCTGTGAGTCTTGCATCTCTCAGCCAGGAATCCAGCACATCCCAGGCCAGAAATCCTGCACATCTCAGGCTGGGAATCCTGCTCCTCTGTGGCCAGGAATCCTGCACATCTCAGGCCAGGAATCCAGTTTCTCTTAGGCTGGAAATCCTGCACCTCTCAGGCCAGGGATTCTGCGCCTCTAAGCCAGAAATCCTGCACATCTCAGGCTGGAAATCCTGCACATCTCAGCCCTTAAATCCTGCATCTCTCAGGCCAGAAATCCTGCTCCTCTCTGGTCAGGAATTCTGCACCTACCAGCCCTTAAATCCTGCTTTTCTGAGGCCAGGAATCCCAGACATCTCAGGCTGGGAATCCTGCCTCTCTGAGGCTGTGAGTCTTGCATCTCTCAGCCAGGAATCCAGCACATCCCAGGCCAGAAATCCTGCACATCTCAGGCTGGGAATCCTGCTCCTCTGTGGCCAGGAATCCTGCACATCTCAGGCCAGGAATCCAGTTTCTCTTAGGCTGGAAATCCTGCACCTCTCAGGCCAGGGATTCTGCGCCTCTCAGCCAGAAATCCTGCACATCTCAGGCTAGAAATCCTGCACCTCTCAGCCCTTAAATCCTGCATCTCTCAGGTCAGAAATCCTGCGCCTCTCAGCCCTAAAATCCTGCATCTCTAATGCTGGGAATCCTGCAGCTCTCAGGCTGGGAATCCTGCACCTCTCGGCCCTTGAATCCTGCATATCTGATGCCAGGAATCCTGCTCCTCTCAGCCAGAAATCCTGCATCTCTCCAGCCAGGAATCTTGCATCTCTCATGCTGGGAATCCTGCACCTCTCAGACAGAAATCCTACACCTCTCAGCCCTAAAATCCTGCATCTCTCAGGCCAGGAATCTTGCATTTCTCAGGTCAGGAATCCTGCAGCTCTCAGGCTGGGAATCCTGCACCTCTCGGCCCTTGAATCCTGCATATCTGATGCCAGGAATCCTGCTCCTCTCAGCCAGAAATCCTGCATCTCTCCAGCCAGGAATCTTGCATCTCTCATGCTGGGAATCCTGCACCTCTCAGCCCTTAAATCCTGCTTTTCTGAGGCCAGGAATCCCAGACATCTCAGGCTGGGAATCCTGCCTCTCTGAGGCTGTGAGTCTTGCATCTCTCAGCCAGGAATCCAGCACATCCCAGGTCAGAAATCCTGCACATCTCAGGCTGGGAATCCTGCTCCTCTGTGGCCAGGAATCCTGCACATCTCAGGCCAGGAATCCAGTTTCTCTTAGGCTGGAAATCCTGCACCTCTCAGGCCAGGGATTCTGCGCCTCTAAGCCAGAAATCCTGCACATCTCAGGCTGGGAATCCTGCAGCTCTCCGGCTGGGAATCCTGCCGCTCTCGGCCCTTGAATCCTGCATATCTGATGCCAGGAATCCTGCACCTCTCAGCCCTAAAATCCTTCATCTCTCAGGCCAGGAATCTTGAACCTCTAATGCTGGGAATCCTGCACATCTCAGGCTGGGAATCCTGCAGCTCTCCGGCTGGGAATCCTGCAGCTCTCCGGCTGGGAATCCTGCAGCTCTCCGGCTGGGAATCCTGCAGCTCTCCGGCTGGGAATCCTGCAGCTCTCCGGCTGGGAATCCTGCAGCTCTCCGGCTGGGAATCCTGCAGCTCTCCGGCTGGGAATCCTGCAGCTCTCAGGCTGGGAATCCTGCTCCTCTGTGGCTAGGAATCCTGCACATCTCAGGCCAGGAATCCAGTTTCTCTTAGGCTGGAAATCCTGCATCTCTCAGGCCAGAAATCCTGCTCCTCTCTGGTCAGGAATTCTGCACCTACCAGCCCTTAAATCCTGCTTCTCTGAGGCCAGGAATCCCAGACATCTCAGGCTGGGAATCCTGCCTCTCTGAGGCTGTGAGTCTTGCATCTCTCAGCCAGGAATCCAGCACATCCCAGGCCAGAAATCCTGCACATCTCAGGCTGGGAATCCTGCTCCTCTGTGGCTAGGAATCCTGCACTTCTCAGGGCAGGAATCCAGTTTCTCTTAGGCTGGAAATCCTGCACCTCTCAGGCCAGGGATTCTGCGCCTCTAAGCCAGAAATCCTGCACATCTCAGGCTGGAAATCCTGCACATCTCAGCCCTTAAATCCTGCATCTCTCAGGCCAGAAATCCTGCTCCTCTCTGGTCAGGAATTCTGCACCTACCAGCCCTTAAATCCTGCTTCTCTGAGGCCAGGAATCCCAGACATCTCAGGCTGGGAATCCTGCCTCTCTGAGGCTGTGAGTCTTGCATCTCTCAGCCAGGAATCCAGCACATCCCAGGCCAGAAATCCTGCACATCTCAGGCTGGGAATCCTGCTCCTCTGTGGCTAGGAATCCTGCACTTCTCAGGCCAGGAATCCAGTTTCTCTTAGGCTGGAAATCCTGCATCTCTCAGGCAGAAATCCTGCACATCTCAGGCCTTAAATCCTGCATCTCTCAGGCAGAAATCCTGCACATCTCAGGCCTTAAATCCTGCACCTCTTGGCCCTTAAATCCTCCATATCTGATGCCAGGAATCCTGCTCCTCTCAGCCACAAATCCTGCATCTCTCAGGCTGGGAATCTGGCACATCTCAGCCCTTAAATCCTGCTCCTCTCAGGCAGAAATCCTGCAAATTTCAGGCCAGAAATCCTGTTTCTCCCAGGCCAGGAATCCCGCACCTCTCAGGCCAGAAATCCTGCACATCTCAGCCCTTAAATCCTGCTTCTCTCAGGTCAGGAATTCTGCACCTCTCAGCCATTAAATCCTGCTCCTCTGTGGCCAGGAATCCTGCACTTCTCAGGGCAGGAATCCTGCACACCTCATGCCAGCCCTGAGAAACCGGGGAAGGAAATCTGCATCCTTTGCTTCCTTTGGGGAAACTTAACAGGACAAACACTCCTCTTAACTGTGAATTCCAACAAAGACCAGCTCACGTGGAATCTACTCCTGCCTGGCACCCCTACACACGGATATTAAACCATTCCCACAGAACTTTAAAGTGTGCCTGTATTTTTACAGAAACATTAAAGCTGAACACTGCTGGCAAATCCTGCCAGTCTTCATTAAATGCCACAGGGAAGATACTCCGGGCATTTCCAGCGAGCCTGAGGGGTTCAGGACCCCAGGAATCGTGTCAGCCTTGGCCACTCAACACCAAAACTCCTCAGCACCAGCCAGATAATTCATATTCATGGGCATGCCCCTCATAAAGCACCAGCCCACTCGTTTTAAAGCAGCAATATTCATTTAGCTCAAGCAGTGGTGCTCTTAAAATGACCAGATTTTTTTACACACACCAAGTAACACAAACCTCTCATATGGTCATCCAAAAATACGCTCCCGTTAACTGTGATTTATGAGTTTATTTGGAGCAAATATGGACAAACTAATATGCTGTTCAGAGGCAAGTACCTACTGGGATTAGCAAAACATTTATTTATTTAGTCAGCTGCTAAATGCTCAATTTCAGGTCCCTGGTGGCATCCTTGATTTCGTCTGTGTTCACTTTGGAAAATTCTCAGACCATCCAGGCACTCTGAGCGGGTTTATTTTGTGTTTTAGTGACTTTAAACTTGGCAGATTAATGGGAGAGAGACAGATGGGGACCTTCCCTCCCCACCCCACCAATCCACCAGCGTGTCAAAGGCTGAACGGGGATGCTGCTGACTCTCTTTCCCCTTGTCAAAAAAATCAACTTTATATGACTCATCCCAAAATATTGGGTCTAAAAGGCAAAAAAACCCCCAAGGCCACAGTGCCTGTTCAGACTAGGGAGCCAGGAATACACAGAGGGTACAAACAGGATACAACACATCCATTTCAAAAGGTTATTTTCTAATTAATATAAAAACTAGAGAGTGCTGGAAGCTAAAGTGGAGAGAGCTCCTGACACCAGGACGTAAAAGAACTGGAATTTTTACTGAAATCCAAAATATTGAAAACATTTGCAGGAAGTTCTCCTTGTCTTGTCAGGTAAAAAAAATGAAGAAAATTGCAGGCTCTTATTTTTGATGGAGAGCAGCCAATGCAGAGACACGAGGTGAGGGGGAAAGATGCCATTTTGGGCTAAGAGGATCCCACACAGGAATCCCAGGATCCATCCCAGCTTCTACAACTCCCAAGCTCTTTTCCATGCAGGTACAGGGAATTCTCTGTAGGCTTCACTTTCCTCTACATTTTTTTAAATAGGTTTTTTTTCCCCTCACTTCCTCACCCAGATCAAAGAGCTGAAAGTATCACTGCAATTAAGTTCAAAGTGACAAATGCAGGTTTTTAAATGTTAAACCGAAGTGAAACAGGCTTTACACGGGCTTTAACCTCGAGGTTTTTGCTCTGCTCAGGCAGAGCCTGACAGGGGATTGCCCGTTCTCACAGTTTTTATAACAAATCTTGTGGTGCACGGGGTTTCTTCACCCAAGAAGGCAAAAGAAATGAGTAAGTGAGAACTTCAGCCTCCAGTAAACACAGAAAACTCTGCTTTTATAGAATTTTATAAAGGCTTTTATCAAGGCTTAGGATGCAAATAAACACAATCTTAAAGTGATTAAAACAACCCCTCCACTTTTAAAGCTGGCTCCTAATATTTAACTGCTTGAGTCTCACTCTGCCAATGAATTAGAGAGCTCAAAGATCACTATGTTAAAGCTGCATTTCATTACTACCACATTCTGCTTAAAAAACAATCAGATTTTCAGTTAAAACCTGAGTTAAAATTTTTTCCCTTTTAAAGAGAAGTTTAATTCTTGTTTAGAGTTGCCATATAATCATAATAATAACTCAATAATCGTTGCAAATTAAAAAATGAGCTGGAGAATATCTCACTTTTTTTTTTTCCTTTTCACATTGCTGTCACAAGAACGTTTGGTGGACACAAAGAAAATTAAAAATTTGATTGGAATAGAACTTTTTAATTGTTCCTGCCTGGATCAAATAGGAGCTGGTGACCATATTAAGAGTTCCCAGGGCATCGACACCTCTTTAAACCCACTGATCTCAAACGACCAAGAATTAAATTTAAAAGGAGACTTCATGCACATTTTGACTGAGCTAATATTGATGTTTTTTCCCCCAGAACCAGAGCACAGGGGAGCAGATGGTGGAAAGATCCCACCCAGGCCTCTCAGCAAACAACCCCTTAGACTTCCCACCAACAACCCTTGGGTGCTTCTACCAACGAGTAATGAAAAGCACCAGTCTGCGAAATCAAGGTGAAATAAAACACTGCCCAACAGCTCCAAAGGGTCCCAAAGGGAACATTCCTAAACCTTGTACGGAAAGGAAAGGTTTCTATGGAGAAATGAAAGGTTTCTATGGAGAAAGGAAAGGTTTATCCCAAAAAAGAACATTCCTAAAGCCTACGAAGGAAGGAAAGGTTTATCCCAAAAAGAACATGCCTAAAGACTGTAGAGGAAGGAAAGGTGTCTATGAAAAAAAGGAAAGGTTTATCCCCAAAAGAATATTCGGAAATGTTATGGAGAAAGCAAAAGTTTCTATGGAAAAAGGAAAGGCTAATCCCAAAAAGAACATTCCTAAAGTCTATGAAGGAAGGAAAAGTTTATCCCAAAAAGAACATTCCTAAAGCCTACGGAAGAAAGAGAGGTTTCTATGGAGAAAGAAGAGGGTTATCCTAAAAGGAACATTCCTAAAGCCTATGGAGGAAGGAGAAGTTTCTATGGAGGAAGGAAAGGTTTCTGTGGAAGAAGGAAAGGTTTACCCCAAAAAGAACATTCCGAAAGCCTATGGAGGAAGGAGAGGTTTCTATGGAGGAAGGAGAGGTTTCTGTGGAGGAAGGAAAGGTTTTTATGAAGGAAGGAAAGGTTTTTATGGAGGAAGGAAAGGTTTCTATGGAGGAAGGAGAGGTTTCTATGGAGGAAGGAGAGGTTTCTGTGGAGGAAGGAAAGGTTTTTATGAAGGAAGGAAAGGTTTTTATGGAGGAAGGAAAGGTTTCTATGGAGGAAGGAGAGGTTTCTGTGGAGGAAGGAAAGGTTTTTATGAAGGAAGGAAAGGTTTTTATGGAGGAAGGAAAGGTTTCTATGGAGGAAGGAGAGGTTTCTATGCAAGAAGGAAAGGTTTCTATGGAAGAAGGAAAGGTTTACCCCAAAAAGAACATTCTGAAACGCTATGGAGAAAGCCAAAGCCTCTATGCAGAAAGAAAAGGTTGGTCCCTTCAGTCTTCCCCAGCCGCCCATCATCCCCCCTTGACCAGGACGGGTCTGGGTGCCTGTGGGTACCTGTATTTATTGGGGAACATCCTCTCACAGTCCTTGCACTCGTAGACCTGTCCATCTCCGAGGCCTTCCTGCTTGATCTCGTCACTGAGGCTCTCGTACAGGGCCCCCACGGCGCTGCAGCCGTACTTCTTGTGGCGCCGCAGGTCCAGCTTGGACTGGAACAGCTCATCGCAGTCCTCGCAGCGGAACGAGGGCTCCTCTGCAACACACACAGCAGCCCATGGTCAGCCCTGCCCCAGGAAACACAACCAGCCTGGGTTGCTGTGCCCAGGGAGGAGGCAAAGCTCCCCGAGTCCAGCAAACAAACAAACAAAGAGCGAATTTGCAAGTGAGAGGGGAGAGAACCCAAGGGAGGCTGTGCCAGCAGCTGCTTTCACTTTGAGCATTAAGAGAAAAAAAAAAAAATAGATCACACAACCAGAGGAGATCTTGTTTTCTTTGTGTTTTGGCCTCTGCTGGGATGGACAGACCTACAGGGATTGGGAGACACACAGAATTCTGGGCTCAGTACTGCACTCGTCTGCAAGGAGGGGCTTTGAAATTATGGACGAGTGTTTCCTCAAAAGGGGCTGCCAGGGAAAAAAGGAACAAGCCAGGCTCGTATAAATACAGTGGGAAAAGCAAACTGCCCCAGGGCAAACCTGGAGAAGATTCTTTCTAAGAAATTGCCTGTCTAATGTTCTCCTCTTAATTTTCCACTGCAGGAGCTCAGGGCTCCATCAGCCTGAGGAGTCCCAGCCCAGAGCACTATGGAAGGAAGAGCAGGGAGCCAAAGGCTTTGTTGCTGCGCTCTTGGCTTTTTTTTCCTTTTTTTTTTTTAAAAAAAAAAAAAAGAAGTTCTAATGCACATAATAAATTACTGCAGTCAAGGTCAAACAAATTAAAAAGAGGGCAGCTATTATTAAGTTTACAAGGCAGCATCCTGACCATGGTGCCAAGCCAAACAATCAGCTCAGAGCTGTAAATTTTCCAGGAGAACAAGCTCAGCGAGGGAGTCGGGATAGCTCTGGGTTTCTCCACCCTGGAACAGAAGCTTTCCAGCCCCCTCTGAGTCACTGGAGCTGCGTTTCCCTGTCCTCCCCTACCCTCTCCCTCCACGCTCTGCTCGTACTCAGCGTGGTTCTCTACTTCTGATAACTTTACTCCCAGAAGGAGCAGCCTGGGGTGAGCTCTGAGGGAGGAGTGGGAATTTCCTGAGAGCTGCAGCCAAAGGCGATGCTGTGATGGAGCTGATCCATCCCTGCCCTCGGGAGAGGGGATGTTGGAATGGGATGTGGCCACACTCATGTTCTTGGGGCAAAATCTGCAACCCCTGAGCAAACCTTTGCTCTCAAGTCCTCCCCCTTGCACTTGTTCATGCCAAAGTTTGCACAACTGATGCAACAAATTTTGCGCTTAGGCTGAGCTTAAAGGCCTGGAATGGTGTTTTATACAAATCAGGGTTAATTTTGTTCTGAATGTAGCAGTGCCACACCCAGACACCACCGTGCTCCCACCTGGCCACTCACCTCCCATCTCCCTTTCTCTGCTTAAATCTGAGCAAGGCAAGGCCCCAGAGGCTGCTGCAGCAGCGATGTGGGCAGAGGAAACCCTCTGCACACCCCTCACACCTACACGGAAAATATCGACATGGGAAAAGTCAGAGCCAGCTGAAAAAGAAAGTATCACCAAAGCTCAGCCAGCGCAGCCCTGCTGGGCATCCCAGCAGCCTGCCCAGGGCTCCCAGAGCCACCCAGAGCAGGCATGGACCATCCCATGGCACCCACAGGGATGCAGGAGCACCTCCTGAGCTGCACAAGAGAGGGGTGCAAAGAGAAAGAAAATCCAGCAGGTGGGCAAAGGGATTTTGACTGAAAAAGGAGACCCAAGGGAAGAAAATACCCGATTGTTCTCGTTTCGGCTCATTTTGGGAGTTTGTACACTCTGAAATTGCTGCTGGCAGCCTCAGCGTGAGGTGGGTCAGGCCCTGCTCTGCTCCTCAGAGAAATTCTCTTTACTGGCATTTTGTAGATCAGGACCAGTGTGTATCTCATGTGTTTTGTGTCCCTGAGGATTTCCCTCTGGAAATCAGGACACCAATGTGGAGAGACTCTGCATCACCTACCATTAAAATAACCCAAACTACTTTTAACAAGTGAAAAGAAGGAAAAAAAAAAGAAAGAAAAAGTGTAGTATCAAACTCCAGAGATGTGGAACTGCTCTGGTGAGGTGTTCCTCTCCCTCAGAGCCAACATTTCCCCTCTTTGCTCTCCTGGCAGTGCAGCAGTGGCTGACCTGGGAGTGAATTTCTGCAGGAGTGACTGAAATCCTCCAGGCTGGGAAGCCCCAGGTCCCTTCACCTCTTAACAAGCTCCTACCAAACTCCCGGCATCCCTCCAGCTCCACCTGGCAAATCCCCAGACCTGGAAACACTGGGAATGGAGGAAACAGGGGTTTTTATTCTCCTTCTTTTGACTTCAGAGAAAACGCAGCGAAATTCCTTCCGCAAATCCAGGTGGAATTCTTCCTGCTTCAGCTTGAGATTTACGTGGTTAATTGTAGTTTATTTCACCCAAACTCTCCTCTAGGAAGCAGAAATCCTCTCTGGGTTTGGAAAAGCAGCTGTGGAGAATAATTTCCTCCATACTAAAGTTGGGTATCTCCCTCCCCTCCCATGGCACAGCCCTGGCACAGCCCTGCCTGCTCTTACCAATGACAATGACACATTTCTGTCCTTTCTGTGAGCTTAGAGAGCAGGGAAGGAGGTGAAATAGATTAATTGCCTCAAGAATATTTTAGAGAAGAGATTTTGCTTCTCATTCTCCTTGTCCTTTGCCAGGTCCCACCCAAAACATGCATGATACGAGAGGACATCAGACACAGCAGCTTTTGCACAGGTGGATGTCGCCCTGAGTTTTGCAGTTCTTCGATGTTTTCACTTCTGTATAAGAGTTTCTCACACGCTGTTCTGTAAACATAGTTATGTTTTTGTAACTTTGTTCTATTGTTTGCATTCTTTTCTCCTGGGCGGAGATGTTTGATGGACTTTCCTTTGACCAGTGTGGTTGAGGGGTGTAAAACTCACCCTCCAATCCAAGGTGGTTATTAAGAAGATATAGAATAAAGTCCGAGGTTTTCTCGGCCTCTTCCTTTTCTGCTTCTCTCCCTGAACAGGTGTCTGTGTGTTCCTTTCGTGTCCAAGTGCGACATTTGGAGTGAAAACATCGAAGAACTGCAAAACTCAGGGCGACAGGTGGAAGAGATGGAGGGTAGGAAAAGCAGTTCCTGTGCTTCAGAGTATCGGGGTTTGGAAAAAGAAATTTGTATTGAAAGGAGACTTAGAGAGCTGAAAAGATACGATTCAAAGCCCTGTAGCCATGTGTTATTCATGTTGCCATTGGTTATAAATCCTGTTTTGATGCTCAGATAGGCTAAAGAGAGGAAAAACTGATCAGGGGAGAGAAGCTGTGGCTGCCCCATCCCTGGAAGTGTCCAAGACCAGGTTGGATGGGACTTGGAGCAGCCTGGGATGGTGGGGGTGGGATGGGATGATCCTTAAGGTCCCTCCCAACCCAACCCATTCCATGATAACAAATCCATATCCAACCCCCATGGCTCTGGCATTCCCAGTTCTGAGCTCCAGCAGATCCCAGAGCAGACTCCTCAGTAAATACCCTGCAGGGAAGGACCTGGCCCGCAGGCTTTGGGCCAGACCAGCCCCCTGCAAAACCGAAACCTAAATCACCACGGAGGCTCAGGGCTGAGCTGAGACCAGGTATTGATTTTGTGCCTCTATCAGACACCCACTCTGTACACTCCAGGTTCGTTCAACTGCCTTTTTTTTTTTTTCCTCCTCTAAGTACCAAAAATAAAAAGGTCGTCCTTCAAAACAAGTTCTCATTAAAGTTTTCCCCTTTCTTTAAGTGTCACGAAGGAAAACCCTGCCCTTCACCGAGGTAACTGCCTCGGTGTGTGACAGAAGAGAAGGGGCTGCGAAGAAAAGAACAGCCCCAGTTACACCGAAATTGCTGCCTGTTCTCCGTGTCTGTTTGTCAGATCTGTGGTTAAATGTGCCTATCTGAAGTTCCATCAGTAACACTCAGGACAAAGCAGGAATGTAACAGAAAAATAAATCAGTGTCTAATAGCTTTCAGAGAAACCAAGGGGAACACAATTATGTGGCATCTACATGCTAATCTACCAGACTCGAATCTCAAAGGAGTTCAAGTGCCCTACTCAAAATTCCTGCAGTGATAAGGGGTCTGCTGTGTTTGGCTGGGGTTGGGAGGAAAGATTTTTATGATAATTATCTTTGTGTGGAGCGATTTTGCATTTTCCCTCCCGTTAATTCCGAAGCGAGCTGGGGGTGCGAGGCAGCGGGGAGATAGCCCTGCTGAAAGTAAAAAGTATTAAGGAGTCAAATATTTAATGTTGGCCTGGCATAATTTGACAGCAATTATGCAGCAAAAGCACTAGACGTTACCAGGAAGATCCGGATAAATGTTCCATAATGACAGAGATGGAAAACAAGGAGCACTTTCTGCTTGTTCACATAAAAGCCTGTTAGAAACTGAAACGCAGAACAGCGGTGAGTTTTCATTCAGATTTCTCCTTGACACCAAAAAAAAAAAAAGGTACAGGAATTATTCATCTCTGTGTGTTGGTCTTGAGAAAATTATTATTTTTTTTTTTGTGGGGGAGAGCAGTGAAAAAATAATTCCAAACTTGATATGAGTGAGGGAGTGAATACCACACTGCCCCCCACCCAGCCTGTCAGCAAATGAGATTCCAGCAGCACAAACCCTCAAATATTTCCAGAAATATTTGAAACTAGTTGTGCATATCCTTTTAGAGGATTTCGCTGCAAATTTGAATCAGAAATAATATTCATGTACAGGTAAAAGTGGGATGCCCAGAGAGAACTCCAACTTCATAAATTAATTTTATGGAGCATTATTTCCAACTAATAGTTTAAAAACACTCGGTGAATGAGGATGTATTTATAGAATAAATTTATAGAAATAAATCACTGAATAATGATGTTGAGCACATCCTTCCTTGTTTTCCTTAGAGATCAGTTTCCTTCTCAGTGTCTGCAGTGTCAGAGTCTTGGATGAATGTGGGAAAGAGCATCCTAAAGGAGGAAAATCAGTGCAGGGAGCACTCTCAGATCTCCAGAACACCCCATGTGTGTGTCCTGCTCCCTGCTCACAGCTGCTGCAGTGACGAGGGTGTCTTTATCCCAGCAGTAATAATTTTAGTGATGACTCTTCCACCCCCTGCCTGGATCCCCCTTTTCCAGATTCCCTAAATCTCTGCAGGCTGGTGTTTTCCAAGCCATTTTTATGACACCCAAAGGCACCTGGTGACCCTGGGGATGGAAAAGGCTCCTCTGATCATATCCAAACCCACAAAGAGAAGGAAATGAATCTGCTTGAGGCCGACAAAAACTCACTATAATGGACTGAGACAGCCACTGCTATGAGGGAAAAGGTGGAAATGAGCACAGAATCCAGACAGGGACAGAGGGGGAGGTCCTGGCTCAGGTTTTGTCCCAGTCCTGCCCTGGCTGAGGGGCTCAGCAGTGCCAGGGGAGCTGCAGAGAGGAGCAGCAGCTCCTGTGGAGGCCTTACCTTCCATGCTGGGTGCCATGTTCCCGAGGGAATAACCTCCTTCCTTCAGGCACACCAGGAGCTCTTCTCCCGGCTCGATCTCTTTAATAACTTTATAATAGACCTGGGAATCAGAAACAGAAATGGAGAGATGTTAAATACGCAAAGGTTTGAGTTTTTCATCGTAATCAGTAACTCAAATTACTCTGGCTAATAGAGGGGCTGTCCCTTGATTTGGGGTAATTGCTGCTCAGAGCTCGTTCTCCTGCCTTTATTTGACTCTTTGGGTGCCAGAGTGTCACAGGGCAATAAAAAAAAAATAATTATTTTGGGCAACAGCCTCTCTCCCTCAAATTACACAAAATCTCCCCATTGTTTTCCCTTCCTCCCATAAGCTCAGGGTGTTTGTCACAGCGAGGGGAAGATTGAACTGATGGAATGGTCTGTGAGCCAAAATTGGCCTCATGATTAGAGCAGAATTAGCACATCTCCACGGAATTATTTTGTTGATTGTTCTCCCCATCAGCCTTGACCTGACCCCTAACCACAGACATGAACCTCTCCAGGTGAGCAGTTCATCCACATTCTGAGCTCCTGTCTGAGCACAGACCTTGGACCTTCCAAAATGTCCCCAGCACAGCTCTGTTCACCTCCCGGACCTTTGTCATTGCACCAGGAGAAACCCCCAAAACAGAAACAGGATTCAGACAAGGGCAGAGCCCATGCACCTCATCATCACTGTTCTACCCCCAAAACCCCACAGAAACCGGGGCAGCAGAGCCAGTGACAGCTGGGTCACATCTGAGCAGACCCCAAAGGCCCCATTCCCTCCCCTGGACCTGCTCCAGGAGCTCCATGTCTCTTGTGCTGAGGAGATTCAGTGTCTTCCACATGTTTCCCAAATTTTTGGAGTACACTGCACCCTGTCCTGAAACAATACCCTGAGAATTCACCTGATAACAGTTGTTACAGTTACTAACTTCCAGGTTTTCCTAGCACTGCATTTAACAGCAAGCCAAAAAAATATTTTTCATGGTAAAAACCACGTTTCACCCAGAACAATTCCCTAAATTCGCTGCCACTCCGTCTCTGCCAGCCTGTGTTTATGGGGGAGAAAGACACACAACTCCTCAATTCCTGCCTGGGTTGCATTAATTGTGTCACCACGATGCATTTCTCCTCCCTCCCTGGCACGGAGCACGAGGCCCTGGCAGATGCGTGGCCCCGGGCCCGGCGGGAGCAGCAGCTGCCTGGGGATGCTCCCAAATTTGTCCTCCCTGTCCCGGAGCCGCCGCTCCCAAGTCTGCTCGGAGCTGCGGCTGCGGGGAGATGCGATCGCAGGGAGAGGGATGCGATTGCAGGGACAGGCGGCTGCAGGGACACGGGACATCGCCCCCAGAGCTGCAGGGACACGGGACATCTCCCCCAGAGCTGCAGGGACAAGGGACATCGCCCCCAGAGCTGCGGGGACACAGGACATCCCTCCCAGAGCTGCAGGGACACGGGACATCTCCCCCAGAGCTGCAGGGACAAGGGACATCGCCCCCAGAGCTGCAGGGACAGGGGACATCACCCCCAGAGCTGCAGGGACACGGGACATCCCTCCCAGAGCTGCAGGGACACGGGACATCCTCCCAGAGCAGCAGGGACAGGGAACATCGCCCCCAGAGCTGCAGGGACACGGGACATCCCAGAGCCCCCAGAGCTGCAGGGACAGGGGACATCCCAGAGCCACCACGTGGAGCGCAGTTACCGCTCAGAACCTTCCCTCCACACCGAGGTCGGGAAGATCCCGACGGATCACCCCGCGTCACACTGAGCACCAGGACGGGCCGCAATCCGCCCCGGTCACGCCACTGGTCCCCGGACACCGCACTGGTCCCCGGACACCGCACTGGTCCCCGGTCACCGCACTGGTCCCCGGTCACCGCACTGGTTACGCGAGAGCTTCCGCAGGTCCCTGAGCGGAGCCGTTCCCCATCCCGCGGGATAATGAACGCGCTCCGCCGCCCCGGCCGCTGCCCGGCGCCTCCCGGTCCGGCTCCGGCGGAGAAGGGCGAGGGCTCTCCCGCAGCCGGTACCGGAGCTCCCACCTCTCCCCGAGCAGAAGTTGCCGGTGGGGCGCGCTCCCGCAGCTGCCGGGACCGGGACCGGGATTGGGAGCGGGACCGGGATGGGGATTGGGATGGGGATTGGGATCGGGATCGGGGCCGGCAGCGCGGCCCCCGCCCGCCCCAGCAGGTGGCAGACGCCGCCCGCCACCGGCCCCGCCACCGCCGCGGGGACTCCGCCGGTCCCTCGGTGCCGGTCCCGGGTGATGCGAAAGGAGCGGGTCGGGACGAACCGGGCCGGGCTGGGTTCCCCTGACCTGCTCGCTCCTGTCCCGCGGCCGCTGCGCTCCTCCGGGTGCCGGCGGCCGGGCCGGTGGCGGGGAGGGCAGGGAAGGGAAGAGGAGGGAACGGGAGGGGAGGGAAGGGAAGGGAAGAAGGGCAGCCGGGCCGTGTCTGTGCAGCAGCTCCAAGGCCGGGGCAGACGCAGTCACAGCCGCCCCCATGAACGGGGTGTCGCGGTCCCCGCGTGCCCTTACCGGGAGCTCTGGCACCGAGTGCTGTGACACACGGCCCTTCCCGGGGGTACAGCCCTCACTGAGCACCCGGTACAGCCCTGACCGGGAGCTCCGGTACAGCCCTAACCGGGAGCTGTGACACACAGCTCTTACCGGGGGTACAGCTCTCACTGAGCACCCGGTACAGCCCTAACCGGGAACTGTGACACACGGCCCTTCCCTGGGGTACAGCCCTCACTGAGCACGCGGTACTGCCCTTACCGGGAGCTCTGGCACCGAATGCTGTGACACGGCCCTTCCCGGGGGTACAGCCCTTACCGGGAGCTGTGACACACGGCCTCTTACTGGGAGTAGAGCCCTCACTGAGCAGCCGGTACAGCCCTTACTGGGAGCTCCGGTATAGCCGTACCCGAGCTCTGTGACCCACGGCCCTTGCTGGGGTACATCCCTCACTGAGCAGCCGGTACAGCCCTTACCGGGAACTCCGCTACCGAAAGCTGTGACACGCAGCCCTTCTCAGGGGTACAGCCCTAACCGGAACCTCCGGTACAGCCCTAACCGGGAGCTGTGGCACACAGCTCTTACCGGGAGTACAGCCCTAACCGGGAGCGCCGGTACCGAGTGCTGTGACACACGGCCTCTTACCGGGGGTACAGCCCTCACTGAGCACCCGGTTACAGCCCTAACTGGGAGCTCCGGTACAGCCCTACCCGAGTGCTGTGACACGGCTCTTCCCGGGGGTACAGCCCTTACCGGGAGCTCCTTTACAGCCCTAACCGAGTGCTGTGACACACGGCCCTTGCCGGGGTACATCCCCTACCGAGCAGCCGGTACAGCCCTTTTTTCGGGAGCTCCGGTGCCCCCCGGTCCTCACGGGCTCTTTGCTGTCCCCGGCTGCCTCCCTCCGTCCCTTCCTCCCCGGCCCCATCACAGCCGACACCTCCCCACAGCCTCACTGCCAACTCACCCAAATCTCGGTGCCTGAGCACCTGGGCACTGCCCGGCACCTCTCACTGAGAGGTTCAAAGCAGGGACGGTCACTAACACGAAAGGTTTGGGATGGGAAAAGAAATCCCTTAACAAAATATCCTGAGCTGCCCAGAAACCCATCCCTGCACCTGCCACAATCCTTGCTGTGATCCCACCACCGTTTTCCACTGCTTTGCAAAGATTTCTCCCAGTGCAGACACATCTGTCCTCATCCTGCATCCAGCTGAGAGTCCAAAAAAAGGGACCTGGTGCTGTGGGCAGGATCTGGGCATCTCCCTGGACCTGCAGAGCTCCAAAACCCTCAGGTGGAAGCCCCGAGCAGCATCAGGACAGACACCTGTGCACAGGTGAGAACAATTCCAAGAGACCCCTGCTCCACTCAGCTCGGGGAGTTCATTTCTGGGGATTGCACTGCAAAATAAAAAGTCGTCTAAAATTCTCTTTTTTTCTTGTTATCTTTTTCTTTTGCACTTCAGTGCTCCTCCCTGCTTGTTCTACGAGAAAAGCTTTTCCCAGGACCAAACTGCACTGAGCTTAATGGGAAAAGTGCCTGAAAAAACCTCAAAAGGCAGTCTAGGAGTGAGCCCAGAACTCGGGGCTGACTTGGAAAAATAGAGCTCGGGGTGGGCCAAGCTAAGAGTAAAAATAAAATAAAAATAAAAATAAAATAAAAATAAAATAGGATAAAATAGGATAAAATAGAATAGAATAGAATAGAATAGAATAGAATAGAATAGAATAGAATAGAATAGAATAGAATAGAATAGAATAAAAATAGCTATTAACAGACATTTCTCTTGCAGCTGGCAACCCAAACCTGCCTGAAACACCAGCCACGGTCTAAAAGGTCCATCAAGTTCAGAGACAGAGTCACAAATTTTACAGGGGAAAAATCCCTCAGAATTCCCCTGCCGAGGGCTGACACTGCCCTGATCTCACCCTTTAGCTCCTTTTCCTCTCCTGTTTGTTCTCAGAACAAAGCAGCTCCTTGTATTTAAAAACGTCTGCTGCAGTCCTTCCAGAGATAGAGGACAAGCTCCTTTAGTGATCAGGGAAAAGCTGGATTCTGCTGGAGTCCCATTAATTTCATCAAACATTTCATTATAATAATTAACTTCACCTTTCAGTCCTGCTACTGATGGTCTGGGCTCATCAAAGCCTTTTTTATTTGTCGTGCGTTGAAAAAGCTCAGATTTACCAAGCCGGCAGAAATTCTACATTCACAAATCAATTCTGTTTGTTTATAGAAAAGTTCCACACTTGATCAGTTCGTGTTTCCCACCACAGCACGGGCAGCTCTCCAAATTACCAGCTTTGGTTTACACTAAATAGTTAACAAGATAAGTAGGGTTTGGAAGTACTGAGAATGCTCCTTTTCTTGATTTTTATCAAAATTATTCTGGGCACGGGGCGTTGAAGAAAGAAAAAATTAAAGGAAAGTAAAAAGAACTCCAAACAAACAAAAAAAACCCCAAACCAACAACCAAAACAAACAAATAAATAAAAGAGGAAAGTAGAAATAATGCAGAGGAAACCTTTTCCAGCCTGGGTTGATAGAGGGATCTGCTGTGGATGTGAACTCGTGGCAGCAGAAATCTGCCTCTGGTTGTGTCATTTTGCTGCTAAAATGGAACAATTTGGTGCCACCCTTGAAATATCAGCCCTGCAGAACCACAGCAACCCCACTCTGGGGCTGAACTCACTCAGAGCCCAGCACCACCTCATCTTTCCACTGAGAAAAAAAGTTCTGGAGCAGACAGAGCCTGGGGATGAGGTTTAACCATTCCCAGAGTCACGGCAAGGGATGGAGATGGAGCTCAGTGAGTGGGAAAAGTCCATCCCAGAATTACCCCATGAATTAGGGCCCTTCCTAAGAACCAGCCCCATTTCCCTGCTGGTGGGATTTATCTGAGCTTCCACACATTTGTACTTCAGGGGAAAAAAGAGCATTAAAAGGGGAGAAAGCAGCTGCTGTGTTCACCTGAAGCTCAAAAACCCACCCACAAACACATCAGCTGCAGCAGAGGAGCTCAGAAACCCAAAAACCAGCCTGAAAAGATGTTCTTTGCATCCTTGTCTCACCAATAATTCACTCCAGCAGCAGCCCAGTGAGAATTTGTCCCTCCTGCTCCCTCAGACCTGTCCGTGTGTCCAGCTCTGGACACGGAAAAGTTCGGCCTCGGGAATGTCCAGCCAGGACAGGGCTGCACATTTTGCTTTTGTTCCCGTGTTTTCCTCCTCTGGAATTGCCTTCCCTTTGTTTCTGCTCAGCCAAGTTGCTTTTTATTTCCTCTTTTTAAGGCTCTGTGTGACATGCTTGGGAATCCTGACATGAGTTACCAAACCTGTGTGAAATACACCCAAAAATTCTGTGTTGCACAAACACACCTCACATTGGCTGATTAAACAGAGGCCTGATTTTTTTTGTCTCCTGTTACTCCTTTTTTCCTGCCCCCAAATATCTGCACCCCAGCTAAAAGCAGCAGCTGTCACCCTGATTATTATCAATATATAATAATTAAATTAATGGCCAGCTCATGGCCATTAATATAATTATTATATAATATAAATACATTATTGCACAGATTCTGCCTAATATTTCAGACTCCTGAACTGCTCAAGTATTTTCCTTTTCAAGGCAGGAGTAGCAACAGGAAAAATTAACCCATTTCCCTTTTAGTAAATGATATCGTTTATCCACCATTTTTTTCCAGTCCTCCTTCAGAATCACAATTATCTCCAACAATCAAGGATCTTCTTTTCAAATACCTCTCCAGCACGAATAAATATAAAGAAAACTGACTAATGCTATTCTACATGTGAAAATTGGCTTCATAATTGAAAAACAGCAAATGAAATGTCTCAATTAACCTCCTTCTAAATAGAGAAATAAATACATTTTATATATATTATAATCTGCTAATGGGTGGGAAAAAAAAATCACTGTGTGGTCCAGATTTTGCTGTCGATTTCCTCACTAAAAATCCAGGGAAATTCTCTGTGCATTCCCAGGAGTGTTTCTGAGTTACAGGACTGTAAAGAAGAACAGAAGGGGACACACACACTCAAAGGACCGTCTTCCTGTGGAAAAATGTGGGGTTTTTTTTTCCCTGAAAAGAAAATTATTTTGATGAAAATCTTGTCGTGGCCCTTATCTCCACGGTGCTGCTTGGTTATTTTTAGAGGGCAGTCATTTATTGCACAAGCTTTGATTTTCTGTGGGTGCTTACAAACAACCCCAAACCTTTTCCTGCTGCCTGAAGGAGGAAAGATCAAACTTTTCTCCTGCTTTGGGGTAGGGAAAAATGAGTCCCCTGGTGAAATAAATGAAGTTAAACCCGGGAGAGAGCATGAGGTAGGAATCAGCACTGCTTGGTCACCCTGGAAATGGCTTTGGGATTTACTCCAGGAAGGGTTTGGGATATTTTTTGGAGCTCTCCCTGCTTGGGTCCCTCCTCTCTGACCTGCAGGGTTCTCTCAACACCAGCCCCCAGCAGAATCTCCCCTAAAATGAGCAGCCTCTGGGGTTTGGAGCCCAGGAAACAAAGCTGGAAGTCGACACAAATTCAGTTTTCTAAATTTATCCCAGTGGGAAAATGAGGGGGTTGATTTTTAAAGCCCAGGGTGGCCCTGGCCAGGAACACACCCAGATGGGAAAGCCCAGCTCAGCTTCAGCTCACGAAGAACCTGCAACATCCCCCTTTTATTCGCACACAGCTCCCAGTGGCAGGCACCAGCTAAATCAAAACTAATAAAGTCTGAAAACATTTTGCACCCTCCAACTTGTCTGACTTCAGTGTCTTTACCACCGTGTGCCACTCTTGCTGCGGGATTTGGCAGCCCGGAGTTTCCAGGGACAGTTTTCCTACAGGACCAGGATGAAAAACTTCCATTTGCAGCCTGGAAATTTTATGTTGAGTCTCTGAGAGCTCGAATGCTCTTGCATTGCAGGGGTTTGTGTCCAAAAGGCACCTTGGCCACTTGGGAATTATGGATTCACTGAGTTTGAGGAAAGTCGAGAGCAGCTGGAAACATCCTAAAAAGCCCTTCAAAGCCCCAAATCTGCCTCCTGTCTGCTGAGTATTTCTCATTTAAGTGAGGTCTGAACCGTAGCTTCTATTTGAGTTGTGCTTGATCAGAGGTTTGTGAAGGTCACAACGTGAATTGCTCATTTTCAATTCATTTTTGGGTTTAAGCCTCGAAGAACGTTGCAAACATCATCAAAATCCTGTTAATTCCATATAAATCCCCACCCAGGGGCTGCTTTACCAGCAATGCTGTAACCTGCCTGGGAGATTTCAGCTTTCTCCTCAGCAGACCCCAAACCATCTCCCACTCTCACTCTCCTCTTAAAAGCAGACAACAGCTGAATTTCTGCCCCAGGATCACCCTCCCCACCCTCCCTGCCTGCAATTTCCATGGTTCCCATTTCCAGTGCTGGTTTCCAGTGGGGTTTGGTGCCATAAACTGGGTTTCGCATGATTTTCTCCAACACCAGAGGAACCAGGGACTGGATCTTGAGGAATCAGGGACTGGATCCTGAGTAGGGACTGGATCTTGAGTCAGGGACTGGATCTTGAGTCAGGGACTGGATCTTGAGTCAGGGACTGGATCCTGAGCCAGGGGATGGATCCTGAGAAGGGGCTGGATCCTGAGAAGGGGATGGATCCTGAGAAGGGGATGGATCCTGAGAAGGGGATGGATCCTGAGAAGGGGCTGGATCCTGAGAAGGGGATGGATCCTTGAGTCAGGGACTGGATCCTGAGTAGGGGCTGGCCTGAGAAGGG
>VZRV01003565.1:250537-261844 GCA_013398115.1 Falcunculus frontatus | reverse complement strand
CCCCCCCCCCCCCCACCACCAAGCTGAGAAAACTCCGGAAAAACAAACTGAAACCTTTTACCGCATCTTCTTCCAGTTCAGACCAGAAGGAAATCAGAAATTTCCTCTGGCGAAATTCTGCAAACCAGCTGTTTACAAGTCTTTGTCAGTAACTAAAAAAAAAAAAAAAAAAAAGAAAAGAAAAATATTTCCAGTTTGAAAATGCTCCTGGGATGCTCGCACAGCATCGGGTTTTCTGTGTTCTTTGGAAGAGCCAAGAGATAACCCCGTGCTCTAGGACAGGTGGAGAAAGACAATGGAGGCAAAAAGTATTGGGAAGAGGCAAATTAAAGATCCCAGATGGAAGCACAGAGGGATTCACCCCACTCCTGCAGGGCTGAGCTCCCCACAGCCATGCACCTGGGGATGCTCTCACCACAGCAGGCATCTCCAGCTCTATTAAAACTGTTTATTCACAGTTTGGACCAGAATTAAGTTCATCCCTAGCCAGGACTCAGCAGCAGCTTCAATCACAAAGCCATCCATCCCTGTTTTGCTGGGCAGGTAAAGGCTGACAGCAGATATTTAGCACCAATAGCAGAAAAAACACCAAACAAAACAGAGATGCCACAGGAAGAAAGAACCCAACAGAAAATGATGGGTAATTATTAGGAGGACTCTGACTTGGTGGAGCTGACATGGAATTTCTGCCTGTGCTCTGTGCTCAGGCTGGCTCTGTATCACTGGAGAGGTCTCTCCCGAGGGTAATTTGACTTTGTCATTAAAAGAAGTGTCAGAGGGAAAGGAGAGGTGAAAAAAAGGTGGGAAGATATGGGAGAGGAGAAAACAAAATAAAATCAATTCATAATTAGTAATTGGTGCTGCTTTTGCAAGTCTATGACCATCATGTGCTGCTCTTCCAGGTGGTTCTGGGGAATGCACTTCACCTCCTTGATCCCTTTGGCTCTGAGACCCAGCATCCCTGCCCCAGGGGGCTGGGCTCCCTGCAGGAACATGTTTTGTCCTTTTTCTTTGTCCCCAAGTTAAACCCCAGCAGTCTGGGACAGCCCCTGCCCCGGGGATGTGCTGGAAAAGCAGACTTTGCTCTGGCCTGCAGCCTGAGGACACGCTCGGAAAGTTAATTATTGTGGGAGCACTTCCTCTGGCCACTCTTCCATTTTATCCCTCCCACCCCATCACGGATTTCTCCCCACTTCTTTTTTTTTCCATCACTGAACTCGCCAAAACTTCAGTCCATCTTTTCTCCTCCTGCTGCAGATGGCGAGTTCAGTCTTTATTTATTAACCCATGGCACCTCCCAGCACTTTCGTCTTCAAATCCAACAGCTCATCTAAGAATTCCCAATTCCCCTTCCCTTCCCCGCCAGTAACAGGGCCGTGATTTTGTCTCGTGGAGTCGTTCCCCGGGCTTCACAGAGCTCTGAAGTCCCCCAGCCTCCTCCTCTCCAAACAAATGCACCTTCGTGTTCCCTGGGATTACAGGGCTTTGACTGAGACACGGATTTGGGATGCAGAGCCAGAGCTCCGGCTGTGGCTGCGGTTCAGACCCATCCCCAGCCAGCCAAAAGGAAATTGTTGTCATGTTCCAGGGCTCACTTTGCAGCTTCATCTGCCGTCTGCCGAGCAGCGCTCGGGGTTTGGATCCAAAAGGCTCCTTGATCTCGCAGAGGCTCCGCTCTGTAATTTATGAACATCAGAAATGCTGAGTTATGGGGCAGAAGTTATGGAAAAATCCTCTCGGATGGTTTACAATTTTTTTTGCACATCATTTGAGGTTTCCTGCCCCTCTAATTTGTGGGCTCTCCGTTGGGTTGTTTCTTTCACGTTTTAATGGGCAGAGTCCAAGGTTTGGCCCCGGCTGAGGTGTGCCGGGGGGCTGGAATGCCTTCGGATCTGTCGTCAGTTGGCTTAATGGATTCCTAGTGTGCATGGAGAAATGGAGCAACCAGGAGTTTGCCATCACTGACCCAGCGTCCTGTTGCTATAACATCCCTCCCCAGAAGCCCAGAGTGTAATAAACCTTCTCATCCCATGGTCGCAGGATCTGCCTCTGACAGCTTGGCTGATGTGCGCATTTTATTTGGCAGGAGTTGGAGATTTTTGCCTTTTTTTTCCCCCCCTTTTTTTGCTTTAATGACCCACGAGCTGATTTAGAGCAATAAACTGTTGCCATGAAGTTTTGTTGTGTTTCTTTTAAATAAAGGGGAGGGAGGGACTGCTGCAATTTATGACTTTCAGAAGTAACTGAAACAGAAAGTCCATTCTTGCCACGAAATGAAGAGAAAAAGACTTCATCCAAGGAAACACCTCTGTCAATGTGTAGACACGAAGCCTAGATGAACTCATAAATTCAGCACTCTGCCTGCAATTAAGCAGGCTTCCTAGTGATTTGACAAAGAGTTAATGAGAAACGTGTCAGACAAAAACAGGTCATAGCACTGGGAAGAGCAGCTGAGCCAAACCCAACTCGTCTGCTCAGGGCCACAGGAAAAGCTCCGAGTGTGCTCAGGGAGAGCTGCTTTGGGTGATGTACAGTCAATTCTCATCCAAATGGAAGGTCCTGGAAGGAGCTCCCAGCCCCAAACCCACCAGATGAAGAGAGAAGAGGCTGCAGAGCTCTCACCACCACCCTGAGTGAGATGGTCACGTCCTCAGGATGACCCCTGGGACCTGGGCAGTGCAGGGGGGCAGGGTTCAAGTTCCAAGGGCTGGTAAATGGCTGTAGGATCACAGAGCTCAGTTCATCTCCCTGGCTGAGAGCAGGGCCCTGTCCTCAGGAGTCTCCTCAGCGACCCCACCCCATCCTCTCTGGAAACCTTTGGGTTTCCAGCAGCACAGCACAGGACCCGCCGGCTCTGTGACAGAACCCAGTGTATCCCAGCCCTGGGAATGCTCACAGGGGAGGAAAACAAACCTTTATGGTTCTCCTTCTGTCAAACAAGCACGTTTCTGCTTCTTCCAAACCAAGCCAGGGCCGGGAGAACCATGAAAGTGAGGAAACCCAGCTGGATTGCACTGGGGCCAGTGGGATCGGGGATGCCGGGCAGAGAATGCTGAGCCCAGTGACACTGCTGAGTTTGGTGACAATGCCAAGCCTGGTGACACTGCTGAACCCAGTGACATGGCGGAGCCTGGTGACACTGCCGAGTTTGGTGACACTGCCAGGTTTGGTGACACTGCTGAGTTTGGTGACAATGCCAAGCCTGGTGACACTGCTGAACCCAGTGACACTGCGGAGCCTGGTGACATGGCTGAGTTTGGTGGCATGGCTGAGCCTGGTGACAGTGCTGAGTTTGGTGACAGTGCTGAGTTTGGTGACACTGCCGAGTTTGGGGACTCTGCAGAGTCCAGTGACACTGCCAAATTTGGTGACAATGCCAAATTTGGTGACAGTGCTAAGCTTGGTGACACTGCCAGTCCTGGTGGCACTGCCAAGTTTGATGACACTGCCAGTCCCAGTGGCACTGCTGAGCCCAGTGACCCTGCCAGTCCTGGTGGCACTGCCGAGTTTGGTGACACTGCCAGGCCTGGTGGCACTGCCGAGTTTGGTGACACTGCCAGGCCTGGTGGCACTGCCGAGTTTGGTGACACTGCCAGGCCTGGTGGCACTGCCGAGTTTGGTGACACTGCCAGGCCTGGTGGCACTGCCGAGTTTGGTGACACTGCCAGGCCTGGTGGCACTGCCGAGTTTGGTGACACTGCCAGGCCTGGTGGCACTGCCGAGTTTGGTGACACTGCCAGGCCTGGTGGCACTGCCGAGTTTGGTGACACTGCCAGGCCTGGTGGCACTGCCGAGTTTGGTGACACTGCCAGGCCTGGTGGCACTGCCGAGTTTGGTGACACTGCCAGGCCTGGTGGCACTGCCGAGCTTGGTGACACTGCCGAGCCCGGTGACACTGCCAGCTCATGGGAGGCAGAGCGCTGCAGCAGCCGATGAGAGAGAGGCCGATTCAGGTTTTTCGAAGGCCAAATGTTTTTGAACTTTCACTCCCACCCAAGCCACACGTCTGGAGTGGGAATTTTCCACAGCTGTGTGCATTTCCAAGCTGCTGCTGGGCTGCTGCGTCCTCTGGCTTCATGAAGGGTCTGAAGGAAAAGCATCCCAGGGAAGGCTGGTGGTGGGACATAGTTCTGTCACAAGAATAACCTTCTCATCCTTTTTCCCCCACCACATCTAAAGCACACGAGGAATCACATGAAAAAAGGCTGTTTTCTCCCAAAAGTCCCTGTCCAGGTTCCAAGCAGAGGAGCCTGGATGGCTCACACAAGCTTGGGAAGCAAGGCTGGGTTTCTGGAGAGCGTTTGAATCCAGGGAGCCTTTTGAAGGGCTGCCCACTGCTAACTGCTCTTCTCTCCCACACCAGCACAGAGAGTATTTCCCAAATGTCTGCCCTGCATCGGGATAAAAAGGTCTGGGAAAAGCTGCAGTGTCACTGCTGTGTCCTTCAGGCACCTCAGATTCGCTCTGGCTGAAGGAACATCAGACCTGACCCTACACACAAAGCCTCAGGAAGAACCAACAGCAGCAAGAATCATACAGGACATCATTTACATTAAATTTACATTTACACTCATTAAAAACAATCCCCAGGAAAGCATCTCCTGCTCTCCACAGCAGAGAGGCACCATGGATACACGGCACAGCAATGGGGCAAAGAGGAGAAGTCGAGGAATCTTGAGAAAAATCCACCCCGGCTCTGCTTTCCCTCCCCTGTCCCTAAAACTCCTTCTATTCCCGTGCTGGAGGTGCAGTTTTGCTGCCCAGAGGACACCCTGAGTGACACAGGATGTCACAGAAAGTGCTGCCAACGCCGATTCCCGTCGATGCACGAAACCAATCCCACCCCCTCTCCTTCTCTCTGAGGGCTCTCAGCTCGGCTTGCACAGCAACATCTCATCACCACGCAGAAAAACACCGAGTAAAGATGTCAAAACAGAAGACAACTTCCAAGCTGATGGCAGGCATTTATCTCAACAAAAGCTCATTTTTCAGCAGTAACGTAATTCATACCACACTGATTTAAATTAAACTGTAAACCATAAAAAAACTGTGCTCGAATCAAATCCCAGGGCTGCCTCAGATATTGTACACATGAGGCAAGGAAGGGATTTCCAGTTCTTTGTAATATACACACACGAAAACTTTGAAGTTTTCCTCTGCACCAAGAGAGTTCAGGACATCCCGTTTTTGTATCCTACAGCATTCTGGCTCGTCCCAAAAGAATGGTAATTGTAAAGTTCTAAAAGCTAAATAGATGACGAAAAAATGGGAATTTGGGAGAAATCTTCCTCTGATAAACAAAAGACAGAGGCTACCACAGTCAGGGGAGAGTTTGGAGTCTCAGGACACTTCAGTGCATCAGGGAGAGGGAGCAGCAGCAGGAGGCGCAGCAGTGCTGAGCTCCCAGGGCTGCTCCAAGGGGTTAAAACAGACACAAACCACTTGGATCCCAGAGCTTTTGTGGTGATCCAAAACGCTTTAGGGTCTGATTCTTCTGCTGCTATTTGCAAAGGAAGATGTGGGCTAAAATGGCTCCCTAATGAGCGGGTGCCAATTAGCCCAGGGGGAGGAAGAGCAGGGCAGCTCTCCTGGCAAAAGGGAGAGGGCACAGAAGCTGAACAGAACTTTATTGTATGAAGATGGGAACGTTTTTTGATGGTAATTTCCCCAAGAGTCCTCTCAGCACTGAGGCACAGCTGCTTCCCCTATCCATACCCAAAAGGTGCTTCTGCCGTAAGGAAAACACAGCCAAGCCTAAAAATAAATTCTGATCCGCTTCTTGAGACGCATCCTGAGAGTTCCACCGGATCAGGATGGACACAGGGAGCTGCTGCTTGCTTTAAATCATTTCTTATTACTCCAGCTTGGTTTTAGGAACGTTTTGGGAACGGAGCTGTGGAACATCACGAACGTGGAGCGATTTTTGGGCAGCACTCAGTGCCAAACCCATCTGCTGCATTTCACACTCTGGCCAAAAAAGTAGCAGAGCCTTCAACTGCCCATTCCTGGTGCTGATACCAGCTCCAAAGCACCAGCCTGGCAAAGGCCACTGGAGGTCCCAGCAGGAGAAGACTCCCATGAAATGACATTTTCTTACAGCCTCTGCTGAGCCTCTTCCTTGAGAAGAATCCGGACTGCCACACAACAGCCCTGGCAAATCCACTCCCTTCCCCTGAAAACGCTCTGGGATTACACTGGGTCGTTATTAATACATAAAACAAATTCCAACAACAGTTATGCAGGTACCCCAGCGAGAGGTGAGTGAATTCAGAGAGCTGAGGGGCTTTAAATTGCACCCATTTTCCATTTAATTAATAGATTTGGGGATATATGGCCCAAGTTCAAGTAACAAAGGGACACAGAGAAGGAAGCCCGTGCCCTGTGGTGTATTTGATGGGCACCTCTGGGTGTTTCATTCCTGAAAACTAAGAGTTTTATCATTAAAGCTCGATACCTGGAGTTACCCTGCAACCTGGTTCTGGTGGTTGGGCCATTTTTGGACACCTCATCACAGCACAAATCAAACTTTCTGTTGGGGAATGAAAGTTACTGGGAATCAGAAGAGCAGGGAACCAAAGTTACTGCAGGGTACGGTTTAAGCAGAGCGACAACACCAAGGTTTTAGATGTCTGGAGAGGTTGGAAAGGCTGTGGGCTTTTATTCCATGTGTGACTGGTGCCAGTTGCACTCCTGCAACAACAAACACTGTGTTGGTCTCACTTCTGTCTTCTCACAGAGCTTCTGCACCCTGCCTTAGGTGCTGCTCAAACAAGGACTGACGGGTACCACCACACAGCAGTGAGATACAACCATGGAAAGAAGGGAATCACCATCCAAAAAGCTGCCAGGGGTGTGGGTCAGAGTGGCAAGGCCAGCCCCAAGACACACAGGTACCACACTCTTCTAGCACTAAATTTAGAAGGTTAATAGAGGATGATGATTATCCCTGCTTACTTTCCCCATCAGCACGGGTAACAACAACCCAGCAATCCAGGAACACTCCCCTGGATGTGTCTACCTCTCCTCGTGTTGGCTTTAAAAGCCTTCAGCTCACAGGCCCAGAGGCTGCGTGTTCCCATGGTTTAACCATGACCTGACACTTGACACTCAGAGATGTACAAAAACCAAAAAAAACTCCAAAAAACCAACAAAAAAAAAAAAAGAGGAAAAAAACAACAACCCACCAGAAAGCAGCCCAAGCAGGGCTGTGCCTTCCCCCACGAGCACAGCTGCACCCCAGCTCCCCTTACACAGGAAACCCCCCCAAAGGGCCACGCTGGGACGGGGGAAGCCGAGTCCTTGTAACCTTTCTTATCAGCAGCGGGGCTGGCAGCTGCTCGGCAGCGCCGTTCTCGTGCTCTTTAGAAGGTGTGAAATAGATGAGTTTGTGAGCTGGGCTGGCACTGAGAAAGAGAGCCAGAGGATGTTCGAGGTTCCCCTGCCGGCAGCGGGTCGGAAACAGCAGCAGCAGCCCCTTCTTTGAGGAGCTGGGGAAATCAAGCAGCCCCAAGAGAGATTTCCCCTCGCCGCACTCACAGCGTGCTGCTCACCCCTCAGAGATGTGTGATCTCCTTGGGGTGATATTTACTGAAAATGTGACCCAGGGAAGGTGCTAAATGAGGCCTGTGGGTCTGTTCCAGACTGCCACCACTGCCCTGCACCCTGCACGAGAGCTGCCTGCTGGTTTGTCTCAGAAATATCATCAAATGTGAGGGCAAGAGGCTTTCCCAGCACAAAGGCAGGGCTGACCCTTCCTGGGAGGGAATTTGGGGTGGTGTGGGCAGGGCAGGAGGAGCTCAGAGCATCAGCCATCAGCTGCTGCCATTGCCTTGGGCTGCTGAAAGGAACAACGAGGACCTGGGATGAGGGAGCTGTTCCACAGTTAAAAATTCCTCTCTGCTGTGGGTTTTTAAAGCATCCAGGCTTATCCCAACCTGGCTGAAGAGTGAGAGCAAGGCCAGCAAAGCAGATCCTCAGGGCTCTTCCAGAGAATATGCTCCAGGGTTGGTTTGCCTCCCAAGGGAGATGAAGATTATTCACATGATCTAAACCTTGAGCAAGAACTCCTTCAATTAAAAACAGTTACACACAGTTTGTCTTCAATGTGAGCGTCACTGCAATCAGAAGTGGGGACACCAGGGTGGACATTTTGCCTCAAGTTTGTTTCTACATGAGAAAAGAAGGTTTTGGAGTCAGTTGTCACCTAAAGATATAAAAGTCTTTTACAGAAGGGGAGTCCTCCCCCCAGCCTGACAGCTGCCAGTGGGTTTAGCAGCAGTCTCACTCATAGATAAGCAAAGAAAATGTGCAAAGAGTTCTGCCCTCAGATTTATGCAGTGAATATGGTTATTTCCCCCCCCAACACAGTGACTCCCACTTGTAAAGAAATTCTAGGGTGCTCATTTCCCACCAAAATCTCAGAGCTAATAATTTTCTGCTGGTTGGTTGGTGAGACATCCAAGGGAGGTTCACAAAGCTTCAAGCCAAACCTTATTCCTCCTTTCCAAATTATGTCAAAGAGGGACTGATTAAATGATTTCCCCCTGCAGCTCTGACCCCTCTGCAGCTGAAAGCAAAGCAGTATCTTGTCTGACATCACCAAAACAGCTGAAATCTCAGCCATAAGGAAGGACAAGGGTAAAGCTGCACAGTCCCAAGTGCCGCCGGGGTGAACTTTCCCCCGAGCCAATTCACCTACTTATGAAATGATACATCCCAGGGAATTGATTCTGATGATAAATCTGCCCTTTGAATAAGCTGAGAAACAACATTTCAAAACCTCCAGCTCAGATCTGATCCCATCTCTGGGTCAAAAGACAGCTCAGCAGAGCGGTGGCGCTGAGGTGAGGGCTGGGCTGGAGCCACAGGGGAGCATCGAGTGAGAGGGACCCCGATGCCTCTGCTCAGGTTGTTTTAGTGAGGCAATGCCAGCACATCTGGTTCTCTGACAGCAGGGCTCAAAACAAACCCCATCTGACACTCCAGAGAGCTCACGCTGCCCCAGCAGGGGCAGCTTTGAGTCAGGGAGATGCTGATAACCTCCACTCGGAATTCCTTATCTTCCACAGACACCTGTGCCCAGCCCCAGGGATGGAGCCCAGCAGCTCCAGCCAGCACCCTGCCCCCTGATCCATGTCCTGACCTGGCAGGAGAAGACCTCTGCTCCTTTTAATTCGGGGTGTTTTGAAGCCAAGTGGGAAGGACAAAAAATATAACGGCATCTGCCTTTGGAGCTAATTTCTCACCTCTCAGAAAGCCAGATTTGCACCCAAAGGTGGAGCTGAGGATGATCAATATTTGCTTTATACATCAGGATTCCCTGGGCAGGAAAAGGGAACCCTCCTCCTTTCTGGGGCACTCTGAGCTTTAAGGTCCTGTCTAACCCAAACCAATCCAGGATTATTTCGTCAGTCAACTCTCAGTTACAATAAATGAGGATGGTTTTGTATCTTCAAACCAAATAGTCTTGGAAAAAAATCAGACCTGAGGTATTTAGGAGGTTCACCTGATAATAATCTCAAAGACTTCCTCATCAACAGATGAAAACACTTTTTTTTGGTGACAGATTTCTTCTTATTTTGATGTTTAAAATCCTCAGTTATAGAACACAGGACTTAACAAATCCCTTTCAACCCCACTAAAAAGCATTAATTTAATGCTAAGTAGAAATTATCACATTTTTGAGCAGTGCTTCAGCATCCAAAACAAACAAACGTGGTGAGGACGTTATTGCCTTGGTTCCCTTCACAAAAACTCCCACGAAAGTTGAAACAACTGCCCAAGCCTTGAAATGCTGCTGAAACGGTTTCTTGTGCTCTAATCCTTCAGCTTTTCAACCATTCCATGGTATAAATGATTCCCGCCTGTATCTGGCAGCCCTGGGAGTTCTCCGAGGATGAACATAAATTCAATTACACCAAATTAAATGGGAACATACACAAGCCACGTAACATTTTAATTGGGGGTGATTCTTCACTTTTTTTGGAAGAACTCTGCAATAGCTGAGTCCACAAAGACGATATGACACATCTGCTTTCTCCCTGGAGCTGCCTGCTTTTATTAATTACCCTGCAGAGATATATTTATATTGATGTAGTCAGTGTGTGAACAAAACCTCATGGACGAAAAATGGTTTAATTAAAGGAGGAAAATGTGGTTTACGGGTGCTGAGAAGATCTGGTCTTTAGAGTCAGTAAAAGTTTCATGAGCGATTAGATAAAAATAAATCCTAGGGAAACATTTGCACCAAATGTGTCTTTGAATAGCATAAAAAAAATTTCCTGACTTCATAATCCATTGGCTGCACCTGGGGGTGAGTTCAGACCACTCCAGCCCTCTCATTCTCTTTTCCTCTGCTCTGATTCACAAATCTGCCTCCCCGAACTGCCCCCTCCCTGTGCTCCTGTGTCAGCGTTAACTTCCCCAAACCAGGCAAAGGCAGGACCAAGCTATGCCCGGTCCCACTGAGCCTCGTGATGCCCAGCAGCAGCACAGTCACTGCTGGGCTGGAGAAGGAGTGAACAGGAGCAGAGGCTCTGCCAGAGCTTTTCCAAGAGCCGAAAGAAGAGTCCACCTCTAAAGGACACAGAGATGTTGGCAAAGCGCTTTGCAATGCCACCGCCGGTGACACTCAGCTGGGTACCGAGCACCCCTGGCAGTGCCACCCGGGCCTCGCTCCGTGCCCGACAGCGGACACCGACCTCGGTGCTGCACGGAGGAGTTCCAGCCTGTCCCTGTCCCAGGGAGGCAGAGAACAAGGCAGGAGAACCCGGGAGGGCCCCCGGAGCTCCCCCGCACCCGGCACAACGCGCTCTTTGTGGCCGACGATGCTCCTGCGAGAGACGCGGCCTCAGCCCAAAGCCCGGCCAGAGATGGAGATCTCACACGCTAATAAATAAAAATAAATATCTGACCTCAAGCAAAAGATCCTTCGTTTGACACTCCTGATCATTTTTTATACTTCAAGCTCAGTTTTTACTGGACGGGATCCAGCCATCCTATGGAAGTGGAACAGGCTTTTTCTTTAGGTGAACAAAAGTCCTTTTCTAGTCCTGAGGGCCGGCGAGTTTATCCAAATATTCTCAGTTTACTACTAGCCCCTCTTGGAGCCGATACACTCAATACAAGCGCACTTTGTATCTGCGGGGCAGCGCCAGGACAGGGCTGAGCCCGGCTCGGGGCCGGAGCCGCCCGGCTGGGAGGGACCACGGACTGCCCCGCGGAGCCCCTGCCCTCCTCATCCTCCCCCTCTTCCTCCTCAACCTCTTCATCCTCCCCCGGCCCTCCTCATCCTCCCCCGGCCCTCCT
>VZRV01003565.1:230373-250383 GCA_013398115.1 Falcunculus frontatus | reverse complement strand
CCCGTCCTCCTCATCCTCCCCCTTCCCTCCTCCTCCTCCCCGGCATCGCTGCCCACATCTGATAGCGCCGCAGAAAGAAACCACAGAGACATCGCAGCGCCTCCTCCCCTCCTGCCACCTCCCCGGGAAGAATGTTTGGGAATGCTAAACGGTCTTTTCCATGTTTCTACATCAGTTCTGATTTTGGCTGAGCTCGCCCAGCCCGTGAGCGGCTGCCAAGTGTATGAAGTAATGAGAAAGCTTCGGGAGAGGGGCTGACTTCACTCCGGCGGCGCTGCAGAAACACACCCAGCGTGTCCTGGGCTGTCAGCGCGGCGCTGCACGGGACCTCATTAACCAATTTTGACTTTCCCAGCCGGAGGAGACGCGTTCCTGGGTGCCACCGTCCCCCTGCCCTGCCCTTCTCCATCACACCTTCCCCGCATCCTTCCCTGTCTCACCTTCCCCGCATCCTTCCCTGTCTCACCTTCCCCGAATCCCTCCCTGCCCTTCCCCGTCTCACCTTCCCGCATCCCGCCCCGTGCAGCCGGGAAGTTCCCAGCAAAGCACCCTTTGTCCCCAGCGAAGCACTCTTTGTCCCCAAACGTGACCTGGGGCTGGTGACAATGACCTCAGCAGCCCCGGAGGCTTCCCGGGGTGTGACGAGGAGGAAAAGGAAGGACACGAACGCTCACCTGAAGCTCTGTGGCCACGTAGGGACCCGGCTCCGGTGCCCAGTGGCTGTGCTGGGTGAGGTCTGTCATAAGCTGCTACCCCCCCCAGGACAGAGAAATGCTTCCCTGGCAGGATTAAAACTCCTCAGTGGAATTACATCCTGTTGGGGGACACAAAAGGACCGGAGCCCTCAGGAGAGGGAGGCATTTTCACATGGAAAGTGTTGGCATATCACTTTTTAGTACAGCCCCTGGTGGATCGGGCAGAGCTCCCCAGGGAAGAGGCAGAAACTGGAGACAGAGAAAGGGATGAGGGTCTGGAAACTGGGATAACTGGAGTTGTTCCCCCTTGAGGAGACTGAGGGATGGGGTGTAATGACATTCAGTTCAGACACTGGGACAGTAACAGTCCAGAGTGACGAGCAGAGGGACAGTGACTGACCGAGAGCTCAGAGCTTCTGTCTAAATACAGGCCAGACAAACACCCAGCCAAATATCTGGGTGTCCTGCACTGGTCTGAGTGGGATTTGAACCGGAAATGGATGGGTTTGTGTGCAGCAGATGGATATCACCAAGTTGGTACCTGGTGACCTCTGGAAATAGCTGCCAACTGCTCCCAGCACTTACTCTGCAAGTGCTGCTATTTGAGGGAGAAAACATTAGATGGAAATTCCTTCTCTCACTGAATCAGCAGAGGAACCCAACACAACACATCCAATCCCTCCAGCAAGGTGCTGCCCTGGGATACATTTTCAAAATAACGTATTAGGAAGGGTGATTTTATTCCTACAAGCCTTGCCCACACAGTGACACCAAAATTTTGCCAGATAAGGGTCCATAAATCTCTTTACCTTATTAGAACGACTCCTGGCTGAGGAAAAGGAGCCCAGCTTATCCCTGGAGCATGTGCTGCCTTTTGGACAAGGGCTTTGCCATAACACAAGGGAACACAGGAGAACAGGGCCGAGCCCAGTGCTGTAATTTCCACGGGGCCGAGTGCCACAGGTGCACTAATATAGGCATTAGTGAATGATTAGGCCCCATAAAATATATGAATGCTGTTTCTTTAAGAAGCCATAAAATTTTATTGAGGAAAAAATCCATGTGCAAGGCTTTTGGTTCGTTTCATGCGGTCATTCAGAATTTCACTCATTTCTGACAGGACTATGATAATTAAAACTGTGGCCTGGGTCTGGTTTCTATAAAGTCCATCTGGCCTTCCGCGACGGAGACTTTTGGAAGGATGTAATTGCCTGGGCAGCAAATAACTATTTTGCCATCCGCAGTAGTTTAATTTTGTCCCTGCAGCAGGGGAGCGAAGTCAGGGGGGCAAAAGATCATTAAGGTCTGTGGGGGAAGAGGGGCTCCCAGAGCCGGGGCTGGCCCGGATTTGTTGAAACGCTTGACACCAATGGGCCCCATTAATGCATGGGTTAGATACAATCTGTGGAAAAGGGTCTATTATAAAGGGATTATTTGGAAGTGTTCTGTAGTTGGGGGTGGGTGTGATTGAAGGACTTAAAACTGTTACATTAACCCTTAGGGCACTCCAGGCAGTAACAAACCTGGCATTAAAGCGCTGGTGTTTGTCACAATTTCTCCACTTCCCTCCTTCCCTGCCACAAGGTCAAAGAGATTAAAAACATCCATAATGCACTCTTCGGAGCTACAAAGATGAAGCTTGTTTTCTGTCCATTTTATGGCTGCTGCGGCCCCCCCTCCCCTGCTCTCACCCCAAACTCCATCGTTAAACCACAAAACAAATGGCAAAGGACAGGCAGCGGCGATTATTTTATATATACATGGAATATAGGCATGTATTTACTGACACATCAAAAGAAAGGCAGCACAGATGGAGTGGTGACAGGAGAAGCTCTAGAGCTCTGCTTAAACACCCAAAATATGCCTGTTCATATTTTGCTTGACTTGAAAACCGAGCTGGAAATCTCAGGCTCGTGAAGTCAATACCTTTGCTGGGAAGCTGCCTCGTTCTGCCACGTTCCTTCGAATGTCACAGCTCAACAAAACCACTCAGGGACTTGATAGACGCTCAGGTACTTTCCAGAAATCCAAATTGGTTTACATTTTAAACAGAATTTTGTGGTTTTTTTCTGTCTTGTCAGCCATGCATGCATGACTCCTGTGGGAGACCAAAATCCAAACTGGGGCATTGTGGGGCTGAAGCTCATGAAAGGACCAAAATCTGCACCACCGAGGGCAGCCCCTTTAACCAGCACCCAGAACTGCTCAGGGTTTGCATTTTTACATCTGTGCACATGCTTTAACTCCTCCCATGTTCCACACAGAGGGATTTCAGCCTTCTATGCAGCAGGTCCAACAGCAAATCCAGCCAGACCATGTTTCTGTTTGCCCTGAGCATGAGGTACGGCTTTGTCAGTCATTTAAAAAGGAGAGGAGAGTCTGGATCAGCTGAATTTGGACATTTTGAGTGTTTAGAAAATTAATTTTTGGGATAAGAGGCAGAAAGCATCACAAAGAATAATGGAAAGATCAACGCATGAGGAAATGAAATATATCTCAATGTGGAAAACCCACTGCTGCTATGAGGGGCTGGAATCCTGGAACACTTGCACATCACCTCAAGATTCTTGTGTTCTCCTCCTGGCCATGGAGAGGAATGAAGGAGGAAAGGACAGAGGGAGGACACGAGCTCCAGGCACTGGGCAGACCTAGTCCAGGAGGACCCAGAGCTCCATCCTCTCCCTCTGGCTGCAGCTTGTCATTGTGACAAATTATTTACACAACTGTGTGCCAGAACAACCCCGATGACTGCCACCATCAGCCATTGCCAGAGCAATTTCCTATGGAATAAATGACTTTTGTTTCGCTTTCTTTTCATCCATTTCATCCCATCTTGTACCATCCTCAAATCAATCACCTGATTGCTGGGGTGTTTGCAAGAGCACTGAGAATTTGGGAAAAGCCCCAGTGGCCAGAGAATGTCCCTTTTCCTTGGAGTTTGTGCCACACTTGGCTACAGGAGTGTTTGTGACTGCCCTTCCTTCTCTGGGCAGCTCTGGGAACTCTGAGGGAAAACATGTGCCCAGGAAGTGTTCCCCAGACCCCACTGAAACAACAACAGAGATACGGCAGTGGAAAACACACTTTAGAGAGAATGATTGGGATTGTGGCTCTTCCAATACAGTAGAAATGTCTGTTCACTTTGGCATGTCCAGCCCTGCTCACCACAGCAATCAGCACAGTCAGAAATGATTGACAGCTAAAAATGTCTGCTTGGAAGAGCAAAAAGGATGATGAAACCCCATAAATTAGGGGAAAAAGGTGTTTAAAACCTTTGTACGAGCCCAACCTGCCAAGGTTCATCCAGACCAAGCAGTCGTGAAAGCAAACCTCCTCATTAACAAACTCTTAGAGCTACTGGTTGGTTTCTGCTAATTCTGGTTGGTTTCTTCATCTGCTGCTCCAGTGCTGGGACCTGTTTGACGTGGCAAAGGTGCCCCAGCAGCCCCGAGCCCGCAGGCACAGCACCAAAGGCAGGAACCAGCTGCCTCCCTCTGCTCGAGCAAGACACCGAAATCAAAACCCCAGAGCCCCTCTGGCTTCTGTCCAAGCTGTGTTTGGGCATTTGGCAGGAGGACAACGCCTCTGAGATGATGGGGCCTTGTAGGAAACGCAGCCAGGAAGAACTTTCTGCAAGGTGAGCTGCCCAAAAAATCAACCCCAACTCAGACTTGGCCAACAGCACCAGTAAAAGGACAGAAATTCTGAACTGGTGTTGGTGCTGCCGCAGCCATAAAGGGAAATTTAAATGGGTTGAAACCCAGCTCCTGTATTTTCATCCTGCTCCCAACGCTGCTGGTGCTTCCCTGGGGAGACCAGGAGCATCACCCAGAGATGATGGATGAAGGCAAAGAAGCCCCTTCTCTCCTTTCCCCCATAAATTCATTATTATGGCAGCTGGGCCCTGTCAGACAAGAAAACAAAACCGGATCTTCTTCTGGCACAAACCATTCTGGGTGTCAAAAAAGTCTCCTTATTCGTGGTTTTATTGGGATAAACCAAGGATAAGTGGAATTCCAGCCAGGCTCTGCAGCCACCCCTCATTCCCATCCTTTTTACTGGCTGAGCACCACCCTGTCCTGTCCCATTCAGCCCATCTGCACTGAGCCCATCAAGGTCTATAATCTTCATCATTTTCATCTTCAAATTAAATATTTCTGAATGAAACCACCTTTAAAATTTGTTAGAATCCTCTTTATGCAGCCACTTGGAGCATGAACAGGCTTTTTACCCACAAAACAAAATCTTCTGTTGCAAGTTTGCGGACAACTCCCCCGAAGATTTTATTTTCCTGTTTTCTATGGAAATCATAACTAGCAACAGGGCTCCTTCTCCTCGGAAATCACATTAAAAATATTCTGTTCCGAAGATATTGTAGATTCATGAAAGCTGCATCTTTTCTAAATCAAGGAGAGTGAAATTCTGCCAGGCAAAGTAGGCGGAAGAGTGCCAAAAACCCTGAAAAGGTCTCGCAGAAGGGGAAAAAAAAAAAAAAGAGAACCAGAATAAAAGAAGCTGTGAAAGTTTGTGAGGATAAACACTGATGACAGGTGGAGTAGAAGCTGAAATCTGAACTCCAAAGTAACTGCAAATAAAGATTTGTTACAGATGGTTTTAATATGACCTAACACTGGGATGCCAGCTACAGCATCACTTTTTCCTGTAGGCTGGACAAAACCAATAATGGAGTTATGGAAACAGGGCTGCAGCAGCACAGACAGCGAGGGCACAGAGCCTGCAGGACACATCCCCTGACCCCTCAGAGGGTGAGATACGGTCACTAAATAGGTGACAAAGGGACACGAAACTGGAACCAGCAACGGGTATTTTAAAGAGAGAAAAACACAGAATCCCAAAATCCCTGAGGTTGGAAAAGCCTTCCAGGATCACCAAGTCCAAGCTGTGACCAATCCCCACCTTGTCCCCAGCTCAGAGCACTGAGTGCCACCTCCAGCCCTTCCTTGGACACCTCCAGGGATGGGGCACTCCAAACCTCCCTGGGCAGTTCCAAGGCCTGAGCTCCCTTTCCATGGGGAAATTCCTGCTGCTGTCCACCCTGAGCCTCCCCTGGCCCAGGCTGAGGCTGTTCCCTCTCGTCCTGTCCCTGTTCCCTGGGAGCAGAGCCCGACCCCCCCCGGCTGCCCCCTCCTGTCAGGGAGTTGTGCAGAGCCACAAGGTCCCCCCTGAGCCCCCTTTTCTCCAGCCTCATCCCCTTTCCCAGCTCCCTCAGCCGCTCCTGGGGCTCCAGCCCCTTCCCAGCTCCGTTCCCTTCCCTGGACATGCTCCAGCCCCTCCAGATCTCTCTTGTCTTGAGGGACCCAGAACTGGCCACAGCCCCCGGGGTGCCTCACAAGTCCAGGGGGACAATCCCTGTCCTGGCCCTGCTGGACACTCAGCTTTTGGTACCAGGGGGCAGTGGTCACTCACATCCCAGAGCCCTGTGCTGCTGTAACTGAGCTGGCACCTGGAGCAGCATCCCTGGAACCTGCTGAGAGAGCTGGGACAGCACAACCTGCTGAGCTCCTCCCGAGCCCCACATCCTGAGGGTGCTGCTGGGACAGCACAAAGAGCTCCTTCCCTCCCTCCTCCAGCGCCCAGCAGCATCACCCAGAGATGATGGATGAAGGCAAAGAAACCCCTTCTCTCATTTCCCTCATAAATTCATTATTTTGGCAGCTGGGCCCTGTCAGACAAGAAAACAAAACCGGATCTTCTTCTGGAGGGCTGTGAAGTTTGTGTGTCTGAGCGCTGACCTCCACCCCCGTTTCTGGAATCCCTGCATCATTCCAAAAGCAAAATCCAGCTGGAACACGCGTGGTTGCTACATCTCTGTCTAGACTTCAAGCATGTAACACACTTGGCAGGTTGGAGCATTCTTGCTGAGATCAATGGCCACTAACCTGCTGCACCACAATTCCAGGAGGATTTGGGGGTTTGTTTTGGTTTTTTTTTTTAATTGCGTGGTAAATCTGAAATGCAAGTCAGGGTAGGAAATGCTGCGCTGCTGCTGTAACTTCCAGTATCAGCTGGTTAATGAAATTGTCATTGTTGCTTCGGTCAGCTTTTAGCATGCAAAGAATATTAAAGAAAGAAAAACTTAGCAAGGTTTTCAGAGGTGCCAAATGCCCTGATATTCTGAGCCATGTTGATCAGACAGAACTTAATGGGGGAAAAAAAAGAACTTTAAACCATTACTGCGCTGAAGTAAATGTATGAACCATTAATGACCACGATACCCTATTAGCCATTCAAACCAATTAGCACAGCTAATGACAGGCCCAAAATGCAAGGAATTTATTCACTTTGCACACTGCAGGGTGTGCAGGTGCTCTGTTTTACTTCTCCTGGGTTTCTATGTTCTTCTGATGGGGCAGGATGGGTGCAGACCACGTGAACACTGTGTGAAAAACAACTGAAAACTCTGTGTGGAGAATCTGGAACATCCTGAGCACTGAGACAGGGCCAGGGACTCTTCCCCCTCATCCCTCCCTCTCAGGATTCCTGCTCAGAATGCCCCAGGCTGGATATTTAGGTAAATTGGCTCGAGAAAAATCCGTGTGGGGTGAGAGGAGCCACCAGCCATGGGCGTGTGGCTGCCTTGTGTCAGTCCTGCTGCCACTCAGGGCACACATGGAGCCCTGGCCTGGCTGCAGCAACCAGCAGCTCCTCCCATTTGCCAGTAAAACATCCCACGTTTACCCAAGAATATCGTAATTGGGAGCTGGAGAGCTTTCCCCATAAATTCCTGGGGCACATGTGAGGGTGCCGAGCCCGTTCCCACGTGGAGGTGCCTGTGGAGCACAGGCTGCCACGGGCTGCCAGGGACATCCCGTGGGCTTGGTGGGATGCCATGGCTCGTAACAGCGAGTGCAGTCATCAATAAACCCAACATCAGCAATCATAAAGTTTTACCACTCACCTTATGTAACTTTTATTTTACACTCGATTAACTTTTATTGCCGGCTCCGAAGAATAAAGGCATTCTTACAGGGGAGAATTAGAAACAGCTTTTTTTGGGGGGGGAAAAAAAAATAAAAGAGAAGAAAAAAGTGTGTTCTAATATAAGGGGCTGCATTCCCAGGCAGCTTAGGAATATTAGGGGCAAATATGGTGTAAAACATGCATGTCTAATTCCCAGCTAGTGGAGAGCCAGCCTTACCTTCCTCCAGCCTCGTGCAGCAGCCCCATGCCTTCCCAGCACGCTGTGCCCTGCACTTCCCAGGATCAGATCCAAGGGAGACACCGAAGCAAGAACTCCCCGGGCTCTGTCTGTGCAGTAACTCAGTGTGACAGCAGCTGATGGAGCAATTCCCGTTTGCTGAGGGCAGCCAGGGAAGAGCCCGGCTGCACAAACGTTTGTTCAGATCACCAAGGTGGGTGCATCCGAGCTGCACACGCACAGCTACTTCCCAGGAATCTGGGGTAGCCAAAGCACGAGGAAGCCACGCCTTTCTATATTTCCTTTAACTCATTATGCCCATTTTCTGGCACTTCCATGAGCGTCAATCACCAGCAGCCCGTGCTGAATGCACCATTGTTTGTTACACTGGACAGTGCCTGGGCCATCATGCCTGAGAAGTCAGGGGACTGTCTAATGTCTGCTTTTAATATGGGCCAAGTCCTTTTTCCCCTCCTGTTTAGTATAATTTTATACTGGGTGGACACATTTAGGGCCTGAATGGTTTGACAGTAATGATTAATACCCTGCATTAGGAGATTCCAGTGAAAGTATTCAGGAGCACGCTGTGCAGTTTGGTTCTCATCAGATGGTCAGGTCTACAGGCCTATTAAAAACAGCAGGAGAGCTGCAGACTTAATCACAGAGGCTGGGCCCGTGGAGGGAGGAAGAGTGAGACACAAAAAAAAGGAGAGAATGAATAGAAGGACAGAGCAGAGGTGCAGCAGAGCAAGGACCAACTCAACTTCACAGCAGCCACAAAAACAGGTGAGGGTTCCTTTAAAAGCTCTGCCCAAAAATGTTTGAAATGTAAAATTTCTTTTCAAAACCAAAGCAAGTAAGGACGGAAGACTTCACGAGGCAGCAACCGAGAGTGGGAGGTGAGAATTACTTAGGGTTTAATGGCAACAAATTCTAGAAAGACAAAATAAGACCCAAAGCAGAACAGGTAACACGGGTGCTCCACACGGCAGCAGGCCCTGGAAAAATGCATCAAAGTAGCTTTGAGAGTGAAATCAGAGCAAAGAAACGACCCAGAGAAAGGCATCACAAGTTGTTGGTGCTGTTTGGTGCCTGGTTATTATTTCACGGAGCCAGAGTCGTCTCCGGATAACAGGAAACCTCAAACAAACATGAGGTCCCTGGTGATGCAGCAGGAATGGGGAGAGCTCCAGGCTCAGAGGGCTGAGCTCTGCGTGGCCTCCTGACCCTGCACTGCAGGACAGCACCTGTCCTGCATGGACAAAAACCTGCAGGTGATCCCCCCATCAAGGTACTGTCACCTGAGTAATGAGATTTTGGGGCAGGGACATTGAGGGACACCCCTGGCTCTGAAGAACCCCCAACAATGTGCTCAGCAAACACAGTGGGGATTTTCTTTCGCCATTTCTCTCTCAGAATAAAAGCACAGAGGAAAGCCAGAGGTGCTGAGGTGAGCACGGCAGCTCACCTGGGGGAAGGAGCTTTGTGCAGAGGGTGAGGAGGAGAGGCTGAGAGGCTGTGCCTGGCTTAACTCAGGCCTGGTTTTGCCCAGGTGATGTTCTAAGACCTGGTTTTGCCCAAATGATGTTCTAAGACCTGGTTTTGCCCAAATGATGTCCTTCAGAGGGTGAGGAAGCACTGGGGGCTGGCCCACAGCACTTCCCAAGGTGCTGGAGCCCATCTGAGCCCTGGTTTCCACTCACAGCTGTTTTCCTCTCACCCTTTCCTGCAGCGTTCAGAGGTCTCAAACATCAACCATCCCCAAAAATTTCCCTAAAAACACCATTTCCCAGTTCTCCCAACAGCTCTGAGCAGGGAATTCCAGACCTTTCTCTCCACCACGGGAGAAACAGGAACCCAACCCCACGGAGATGGTAAATCCACCTCACTGGGAAGCCTGCAACTTCAGCAAGGTTATTTATTCCCTCACCCAGCAAACAGCCCCACGGAGCACTAAGCAGCAGATTACATGCCTGTCTCACAAGAAACATAATGCTCCCAGTAAAATAAAGCCATCAGCACCAACCAAAATCCCAGGACATTCCATCCAGTCTAATCCCACCCACGCCATTGGTCTCTAATTTCCACCAATTTTCACGAAGTCAATATTTGTTTGCAAGGTGTTTGCACGAAGCTGCATCAAATGCTGGGAGAATCAAGTCATTTTCTTGCTCTCCTGATGGCCAAGCCCAGCCTTCCTGCCACCATCACCTGCTTGTGGCACAAAAAGAGTTGGATTTTTTACTTAAGGAACACAGTCAAGATCACATAAATATGTTATTGACTCTGCCATGAATCCATATGAAAATCCCCCAAAAGTACTGTCAGGAAATTGGATAAAGGAACTCCATGGTGTGTTGATCAACCAGGAAAGGTTCTGTCTAAGATAGTTGGAGCCCCCCAAGCTGCAAACCCAGCTTTTTAAAATTGAAAATAACCAAAAACTTGAAAATGGGGTGACTTCAGCTGTTTCGTAGCATTTGGTGAAAGTTCAGCTCCTAAAGCCCCCGCCCTGGGGGGATTTCTGGAGCCTCTTGAGGACCACGGAGCTGCTCCTGAGGTTGCAGTGGTTTTGTGGGTAACCCAGGGCTGCTCTGCGCAGGGCTGTCACCTTTCAACAGGGCTGAATTTATATTAAAACCCAAATCATCATTAAAACCCCAACAACACACAAGCGGCCTATAACAAAGCCCCTGAGGTGTTCAAAGTCTGTAA
Source organism: Falcunculus frontatus (assembly GCA_013398115.1). Classification (NCBI taxonomy): domain Eukaryota; kingdom Metazoa; phylum Chordata; class Aves; order Passeriformes; genus Falcunculus; species Falcunculus frontatus. The sequence continues at coordinate 239,814 of VZRV01003565.1, read as the reverse complement.
ATCCCCTTTTTTTTGAACGTCTGAATAACAACAAACCCAAAACAATAATTAATTCTTCTCCAATGCACAGACCCAGTTCAGTAACAAGCGCTAAAAATACATCTGAACCTTAGAAACAAAAGAGGAGGCACGGAGCACTTTGAAAGTTTGCTCCAATGATTAAATAAATTAGACCTGAGCTGCTAAGAAGGGAAGGACAGAAAGTTCACCACCAGCACGACAAGACGCTGCCAGCTCTCGACTTGTTTACCAAGAGAAAAAAGGGCAAAACCCAGCATATTTCAACAGATTTCCAAATTCCGGGCATTTTTGATATTTAAGTGACAATATGATTTTCAGCTCTGCGAGATCTCACTTGGTTCTTGACACAGTGCACAGGCACGGGGCTCTGACAGCTGCCACACCACTGCTGCTGCAGAGGGAAGGGGCTCAGCCACGCAGGAGGGACAGTGACAATCCCAACGGAGCTCTCATTCCCATGTATCCCAAAAATCTGCTCTTCTCTGCTCCCCTCTGAGCACTCCAGGGCATCTCCCGTGCCACCACTGGGGCTGGTGCTCCCACACCGTTACTGGGATGCACTGGGAACTCTTGGGCCAGCCCTTCTCATCTCCACAAGGGCTGCAGGGGAACTCCATCTCCTCCCCACTGAAAATACTGCTCTGGAAGCCCAGCGCTGTTTTTGTGACACACGAGGAATGTTCCCTTCATATTTAGAAGCATCAGTGTGAAAGGTCATTGTCTGAGGACAGCAACTGTTCCCAAACCCTTGTAGCGGCCACAAGGATTTCACTTTTCAGCTGGAGAACATTTATATCGAGTTCACCACTCTCCACAACCCGCACACAAAGCTCCCAAAGCCCCACTTTTCCATCCTGGCCCAGAACTATCCATTCAACATAAGAATTCTCTTCTTAGGCACCAAAAGAACGCAGGGCTCCCCGTGACAGCGCTTCACAGAGCCCGTGAGGAAATTTCTTGTATCCCACTGCTTTCCCACAGCTTGGATCAGCTCGGGAATGAGCGTTCCCCTTCTGGGAGCATCATCTCTTTTTTTTTCACCCCTTTGATTGGGCCCTTGCCCGTGATGGGCAGCGAGAGAACACGAGGACAGGGCTGCTGGACACCCCACCGCTATCTGCGCATTATTTGGATTCTCGCAGGTTATCAGTGGGGCAGCAACTTCGGCTATGACCTCATTAACTAATGTGGCCACATCAGCACCTCTCTGCGGCCTTTATCACTCATCGTGTGTCATAAAGCAGCCCGCTGACACCTCCCGGGGAATGCTGCTTGTATCTTATCTCCCGCAGGGGGAGGACCCTTGCTGGGAGACAGAGAACACGTCTAGGAATGCGGCGAGGAGACACGGCCGCCAGCGGCAGCTGACAGGGGATGATTTCTCAAACAAACACCGAGGGGGAAATTAATGGGCTTTGGTTTGCCACTGACAATGCCTGAGCAGAAAGACATTAACTCCCGGCTGCTATAATTTAAGAATTATGAGTGTAATTTCAGCCCAAAGCTACTGGGACGCTTCCATCAGCATCCAGCGCGCAGCTGCTCTGCGCTCCCATCATCACCGGCACATGAGCGAGGGCCAGGATCTTTCATTTGCAGCCTTATTCCTGGTGGCTGGACGCTGGAATTCCCTTCCCACAGCCCAAAACCACAACATCGTTTTCTCTTAATTTCTTCCCATAAAAATCCTTCCCGGATTTGGATACTGGGAGGAAAAGCAGCTCGCTCAGAACAGCGCCCAGCCGTGGGGCAGAGATTGGGGTGGTGCCAGGGCACCTCAGCCTGGTTTGCCTTGTTTCATTCTTCTAAAGATGGTTTGTTAAAGGTGTGTTTTGCCAGGAAAATGCCACCTCTCCCTGGCAGAAGCTGCGTGTTCCTCCCGATGCCCAAGGAGTGCGGGCACAGCAGGGAAGGAATGGCTTCACATCCTCAGCAAACACCTTCGGGAGGGTCCCAGGGAACCCTCTCCACACTGCTCTGTTGTTAAACCAAAACTCAGTGGGCGTGGATGTTTTAAAGTATGCAAAACCCCCTGTAAAAAAAAAAAAAAAGTAAAAATGATATTTTTAATTTAAAAAAACAACAAACCCAACCGGTGCGGAAAAATTCCTGGGGCTGAAATGGAGGTGAACGGGACACAACGCACACTGTGAGTGAGTTGGTCACTGCTGGCCAAATTGGGAGGGTTCAGGAGACCGACAGAGGTGATGGGCAGAGCAAAGCTGATGCATCCTGCCCGCCCTCCCCGGGAACAATCCCTTCATGGGAACAATCCCTGCATGGGAACAATCCCCGCGTTCTTCCCCTCCCGGCCGGCAGCTGGCAATCCCGCTCTACCGAGAGCCAGGAAAAGGAAAGAGGATCTGCTGCCCGCGAGCAAAGGGATGGCAAAGCCCCAGGGCACGTGCCCTGATGGGGAACTGATGCTCTGCCCAACCTCGAGAAAGTTCTGGAATTTTTTTTCCTTAATGCCTCACCTGTGGAGTTGAGTTAATCGCCTCTCTGAGTGGATTGAGAGCCGTCGGAAGCAGGCAGTGAGGAATAAACACAGGAGGTGGGTAAGAGCTGAAATTCCCATTCTGGAGTGGGAAAACTGGAAAGGCAGTGCCAGTGTGTAACTGGATCCCTCACCGCACCCTGAGGACAACCCCAGCCACAGCAGGCCCCACGCCGTGGCACCAGTTTGCACCAGACAAACACCACATTTTCCTAAATTGGTGCACTGTCTAGAATTCAAAACAAACAAACAAACAAGGAAAATCACCCTTCCTGAGATCTGGAATCTTATTGCCAAACTTCCATCTGATGTTGCCCAGTCCCCGTGGGGAGCTAAAGGGAAAAGATGATCACTGTCCCTGGGTAGGGCAGCTGAGATCCGCCTGGGGAGCATCTCCTGCCAGTGGTTATCCTGCCAAATGTCATGGATGCTTCTCTTACTGCAAGATCTCTGGGGTATTCCAAAGTACTTTTCATGCTGACCCAAACGTTCTCATTTTTTTTCTGATTGTCTCCTTTTTCTCTCTGCTTTTTAAAAGAGTGCCTTGTTCTCAGTGGCATTTTCCCTTTTGTAAGTGATCTGATGAAGTAACTTGGAAAGATCAGCCTGTGGGACCTGGGAAAGCCACAGCTCTGACAACCTGGTCCCACCAGCTAAACTCTGAAAAATCACCATGCCTTCCCTTCCATTTCCTCCTCTCCCCAACCTGTTACTGAGTCTGGAGACTAACACAGCCCTCCCCATCAACACTGGGATAAAGGCTCTTCTCCGTGCCTTTTCCAGACTTAAAACCACATCTTTTATTAAACCACATTAACCTAAACATCCTCCCTTTATTCCTCCCCTGCTGGGTGACACCGTGTCAGAACACGAGCTGCCGGGAACGCACCGGGTGCTGCTGGAAGCTGTAAAAGAGGCCGACGAAACGCACGGAGCAGAAAACATAAACACACCAGGCCGACGTTGTTCTGCGTGGATTAAACTGACCAGTGACACCGTAATGACTTTTCTCAATTGTTATAAACAAAAGCAGAGCCCCATAAACATTTTCCGTGCCCGGGCGCGCCAGGAAAAGTTGGTTTTGAAAGCGAAAATGAAATTGCGGCGCTCTGAGGAGGTTCCACTCGGGCAGGAACAGCTCAGCGTGTCACAAAGCCCAGATTGTTTCAATCTGCACGTGCTCGATGCTCTGCTGGGCTCTAGAGGCAGCATTGGCTCATGGATGGGACACGGGGAGCAGGACAGGCCCCAGCTCCACCAGCATCTCCAGGGCTTCACGTCTCAGCTGCTTGTGGTTTCTGGAAGTGGCCACTGATCCCTGTCCCTTGGCTGTTTCTAGAAGTGGCCACTGATCCCTGTCCCTTGGCTGTTTCTGGAAGTGGCCACTGATCCCTGTCCCTTGGCTGTGTCACCATTTCTGGAAGTGGCCACTGATCCCATCCCTTGGCTGTGTCACCATTTCCAGCAGTGGCCACTGATCCCTGTTCCTTGGCTGTGTCACCATTTCCAGCAGTGGCCACTTATCTCTGACCCTTGGCTGTGTCACCATCCACTGCTCCTCTTTGGGAAGTGCTCTGGAGCCCCAAGTGATGACACCCACACATGTGAAGGTCTCTGAGAGGTCTCTGCTGTGGCCCTGAGGTGACATCTCCAGGACACCTGGGTGTCACACACTTGTCACACTGAGCTGTGACACTTTTGGGGCTTTATCTGCCCTGGCCCAGCCCTGGCAGTGACTCTCCAAGGAGGAATCAGTGGGAAAGGCGACCCTTTCTTCTGGCCACGTCTCCACCATGAAAACCCGAGCCCCAAATCACTTTTTGCTTCAGAATAAACTCAAATTTGTGTTCCAGCTCCTTTTAACTTGAGCTTTTCTTCCCAGAAAAAAAACCCCAAAAGGTCTAAAAGAAGGATATCTGATAATTGGTGGTGTGGCCCCAGAATTCCAAGTGTTGCGCAGGTACTGCCTTGATGTGGAAGCATTTTTCCTTTCTCTCATTCCCTGCACTGCCACTGAAGGTGCCTGGCCCTCAAAACACTCAGGGAATTTTTTTACATTGTGTTTTTCAAATGACACAAAACGTCTCCAGGGCCTGACACAGCCTTTGTTAGAGTCAAAATTCATAATTCCCTGAGAACCAAGCACAGGGTTGTGAGTCAGAGCAAGGGGACAGCTCAGCAAACTCCCAGCTGGTTGTGCCACGAGGCTTTGCCCTCACCCCAAATTCAGTGTGACCCACAGGGACAGGCCTGACCACACCCCTGCCCTTCCCACCCACAGACACAGACACTGCCCCACACAATTCCCTCTTTTCCCATACAATTATGTGGAATTTAATACCCATTCCCACTTGTTTTCATGGCTGGAGTTCTCCCCATCAGCTGATGATGTTCCTTTGTGTAGGAAATGCAGAGGATCATTTTGTCCTTCCGAGGGCCACCCAAAAGCACAGGCCCCCGGCGAGTGATGAGGTGGAGTTAATAATTCATCACCGTGCTGCCTGCTGAATTCTCCGAATCAAAATATGATCAATGAAAACCAGTTGGTTTATTGAGTTTCTTGTCAGTTTTATTTCCTGAAGACACGGGAGAGAGTGCACGGGATGCCTGCTGTGCAGAGAATGCTGCTGCAAAGTTACACTGGATCGATGCGAGTTTGCCCAAAATAATTATTCTCTTAGGGAATGTTCAAGACACTCTGTGACACACCAGCCTCTCACAGCTGAAGCTTGGGAAGTTCAAAGACTTTTGCCTGTATCGCTGTTTTCTTAGAAACTTGAGAGACTTTGGAAATAAATATCTGTGCTTTAAAAGCCTGCTTTTGATTTTTATGTTACCTGTTTAATTTTTGTGTTATCTGTATGAAATGGATGTGGCTGAAAGGCAGAATGTGGAAAAAAGAAGTCAGCCAGAACGCTGCTGGTGGAGGCAGAGTGCTCCAGCACCTCTCCTCCTCTCTGGCAAATAAATTCAAAGCATTTACTCCCTGCTGCATCTGTTTTTAGATAAACTCTGCAACAAGGCCAGGACCTCACTGAATGTCTCAGTGCCACATGAGGAACCCAGACTGAGTCAATGCTCCAAAGAAGGTGAGGTTGTTCCAACAAAAATAAAGGGGAAAACGAGTGAAAAGCAGGGTTTAGACTGGCTGCTAGGAAGAAATTCTTTACTATAAGGGTGGGGAGGCCCTGGCACAGGGTGCCCAGAGAAGCTGTGGCTGCCCCTGGATCCCTGGAAGTGTCCAAGGCCAGGTTGGAGCAGCCTGGGATGGTGGAAGGTGCCCCTGCCATGGCAGGGGGTGGGATGGGGTGATATTTAAGGCCCCTTCCAACCCAAACCAATGTGGGATTGTGGAATCCTCGGAGTGTTCAGCACACAGGTGAGCTTGGGACTGGGAAGCAGGGTGGGTGTGACAGACAGGAAAACAGGACAGGTGTGATGCTCATCCACCTCCCAAAGCAGTGACAACAGGTTCTGGCCACATGGACACCTCCCCTGAGGATCAGAGCCCTTCTCCCAAAGGCCTCAAACACGACAACATTTGGGGTGTCCCCACGGTGCTGGTTCTGACCCTGTGATTGCCTCGGTCCTACACCTGGTCATGAGGAGATCTTTGAGTGGGAACCAGCCAACGCCACCCTCCAGCCCCAACAACAAAACCTGCCCAGGAAAAGGGCCTGGAGAGCTGGATTGGGTTGTTTTCCCTCACACACTGGGGTCTGAGCTCAGCACAGAAAGCCCCCAGTGTTTGCCTAAGATGGGATCTGACTTTCTCCGTCCCTTTCAAGTGCCCGGACCCTCGCAGGTGTGCGCTGCTTCGTTTTCCCTCTTCTTCTTTCTTCCGTTTTTTTTTTGGGGGGGGAAAGATTGATTACAGGCTAAGCAGGGCTCCTTTAGCCAGCGTTCCCATCTCTAATTATTAGCACTGCCAACTTTTCCAGCACAATGCTCCGTGTCAGATAAAGGAAATCTGTTCCTGTCTGTTCTGTAACTGATATCAGCTCCATAGTGACCGTCCCTGACCTCAGGACCCCGGGCTTTGTTTGCTGCTACATCTTTACTCTGCTGAGAATGGAGTCCCCACACATCAAAAAAATCAGCAATATTAATTAAACCCCAGATACTGTTATCAACTTCGGTGAATAATGGGCTTTGTCGAGCTGCACGGAGCGGCCTCAGCAAGACTTTGCTACCGACAACATTCAAAATATTAGATTTCCAATACTTCTTTCATCTCGCCCACAACCTCTTTGAATTAGTGGTTGCTGCACTGCAACAGTCAGAAATCTGTTAAAAATCTGTCTGGATGCAGCACAACATGCTACAGGTACATGTTTAGGTCCTAAATAATTGAATAATTAAAAATAGAGAAAAGAAAAAAATAATTAACTGTGTTATTAAATATGTAAATACCCATATTTTGCTGCAGAATGGATATTCTGGCAGCATGGGATATTCTGGCAGTGTGGATATTGTGGGGGTGTCCAGCACAACAGGCTCAAAGTAACAGAATTTGGGATTTAGGAGCACATAAGATGGGAATAACAGCATCACTGGGACCAGGGTCAGTTTTTATGGATCCCTCAGCACAGCACAAATACTCAGTCCTGGCATTTACCAAAACTCTGTGACAAAAGGGATTGAGATAAGGGATTCACACAGGTGCTGTGGGGCAGGACAGGATCCACACTGGAATCTGGGGTTCCTGCTTTATTCCTGAGTGACTTTTTTAGGCTTCATATCAGAATCAGGCACCTGCAAGAGCCATTTGGGGCACTCCTAAGCCACTAGAGCTGAGGGAGAACACGTTTACAAGGGAATTTTTTAAAGCCTGATGCACGAAAGCTTCCTTTTTAATGTTCAAACCTAGAGAATATTCAGAGTGTAGACATTTTCCTCTAAAACTTCACAGCCAAGCCTGGCTGTCACAACAGTGAGCTGGCTCCCTTTCCACTGCTGACTGCAATGGGAATTATGTAATTGTGCCTGAGAGGGCTGGTCCCAGCTCCAGATACTTCTGTCAGACACAGAGAGAGAGGCTGGGAGACAAATCAACAGCAAAGGGGTCATTATTATTATTATCATTATTATTATTATTATTATTATTTTATTATAATAATTATTTTATTATATATTTATATATCATTATATATTATATAATAAATTATATAAGATTATTTATTATTATTATAGAATAAATTATATATAATCTATATAATTATATGTATTATATATATTGATTATATATAATCAATTATATTAATTATAAATTATATCTTTATATTTTATTATAGCAATAATAATTATTATTAATATTAATAATAATATTAATAATAATAGTAACAAACCCAAAAAGGATGCTGCTAAAGAAGTGTGGCTGCCTTTCCCACCTGATCTCTAAAACCAAAAGCAGTAAAAAAGGAATTTTTTAAAACGGCAAGGTTTAAGGCCTGACCAACATGTGAGTGAATCCAGTCCCAGTCTGACATTGCTTCAACACATCCCAAACAACAACAATCCCTGATTTGGAAGAAATTTAACCCATTTTTCCTCTGCAGCCAGGAGGGCACTGCTGGTTCCATGAGCTGGGACACCCCCTGCAGCACCAGCTCCTCACACCCTGGGATCCCATGGATTTCCTGAGCAAGGAATGCTCAGCTCCAGCACAGACCAACATTCCCAGGCCTCCCTGGAACACTGAAAGTTGCAGCTGCTGCTGTAGCTGAGAATCGATTTTTAAATATTCATTACAAACTCACACCTCTAATGATGAAAATATCTACTGTAATAATTTCAATATTCCTCCTGTTAATTATTTCATTGGCTTTATCGGTTTGATGAGTTTCTGATTTTCCAGTCCTTCGGATTTCCACACGGATTGGAGGCAAGGGCAAAGCTGAGATGGTTCCTGTCTGGGGAGGGACACCTGCCTGTGCTTTGCTACCATTTATTGGAGTCCAATACATTTGATATTAAGAAAAAAATATCCCTGGGAGGGTGGGGAGGCCTTGGAATGGATTTCCCAGAGAAGCTGTGGCTGCCCCTGGATCCCTGGAAGTGTCCAAGGCCAGGCTGGACGGGGCTTGGAGCACCCTGGGACAGTGGAAGGAGTCCCTGCCATGGCAGGGGGGGCACTGGATGAGCTTTAAGATCCTTTTCAACCCAAACCATCCCAAAATTCTGTGATTTTCTGGTTGTTTTCTTTCAGTGAAGATACCTCACAAGCAACTGGGAACTTGTGTTTTCTACAAAATAAATATAATCACCCTTCACGGGTGGTGAGAGAATGCATTTTATGTTAATTACTGGTCACTAACTAAATCTGTTTTCACAGCCCCAATCCTTTTCCTCCTCACCACACCTGCCCTGCTCATTTTGGTTGTTTTCCCTATGTCTAAAATCCAGCTAAATGATAAATCAGCACAATTGGCACTTTTTGACATCCTCAATGTCATCCTTCCTCCCTAAACTCTTTTCCCCCAACTTCTTTCCGTGGCAGCTCCTAAAGGCCCGTTGATTACCTGGATAATTGACTGGTACTGCCGGGAACGGCACCATGGACTAATTGAAATGTATGAGAAACAATTAGGGGTAATTGGAATCAATTAATTGACGATTTTCTGGGGAACCGCTGCTTTATGCAGGCAAATCCTAATGGCAAATCCTAATTACATTTCCACAGGCTGGGAAAAAACCCGAAAACGCTGAAATTGCGGGGTGGATTTTGAAGTGAAACCGTGCTGTTTTCATCGGGGCAGTTTCTGTTTGAGCAGAGGTTTTCAGCCAGAGGGAGGAGAGGAGGGAAGGGGAAAGGAGGGAGAGGGAAAAGAAGGGAGGGAAGGAGACAAGGGAGAGAAAGGGAAGGTTCGGGAAGGGAGGGAAAGGAAAGGAAAGGAAAGGAAAGGAAAGGAAAGGAAAGGAAA
>VZRV01003565.1:216265-230048 GCA_013398115.1 Falcunculus frontatus | reverse complement strand
AAGGAAGGAAGGAAGGAAGGAAGGAAGGAAGGAAGGAAGGAAGGAAGGAAGGAAGGAAGGAAGGAAGGAAGGATTGTGGGCATCCACAGCGGACACCTGGATACCTTTGGGACATCAGCAGCTGCAGTTTCCCCTCACCCTTCCCAAGGCAGGATGTATTTGGCACCCAGAGCAGTATTTCAGGTGGCTCTTCCCAAGTCCCGCTGACATTCACAGGTTATTCCTCAGCCACAACTAAAGGAGTGATTCCCAAAACCTCCCTCTCGGAACTCTGCCTGGAGCACCAGACGCTTTGCCTCCTTTCAAAACACTCAAAATGTTCCTTAGAAAGGGAAAGATGTGGCCACAGGGAGGCACATGAGGAGGCTGGAGAGGGAAAGCACCAGCGGGGACAGGGGTGGGCAATGTCCCTGTCCCCAAAAAACCACCTGATGGCACCGCTGGGGCTTTCAGCGCCCCAAACAGCCCCTGGGGCCGCCTGGCTCTGCTGGCTGTGAGCAGAGCCGCCCGTCAGGGTTAAGTTTAGTGTCTGTTCCTTATCAGATGAGAGCAGGCTGGAGTTTCAGCGTCCTGACTCCTGCCATTCTCCCGCTTTCATTCCCACTTCCTGCTCGCTGAAAGTCAAGCTCCCATTCACAAAAGAGGGGCCTTATCTCCTTACCTCTTGACCCTGAATCAGGGCTGCAAACACAGGGTTTTCTTTCTGACAGCACCAAACAGGTGGCAAAGTCCTTTGGCTCTGGGTCTTGAGAGAATAAAAGGAAACACCAATTTCTGGTTCATTGTTGGGGTGTTGAAGATGGCAGATCTCAAGCTGCAAAAACCCCTTTAAAATGCACCCTTTATAAAGCAATCTGCCCTTTATAAGCAGATCTGAGAAATCAGGAGCTTATCTGCACTCCAATCAGAATTGCCTCGAATTATGAGGAATTTCAGCAATAAAAAGGGGTGGGTTTGGTAAATGTTCTCTGCAGCTGAAGCCCAAAATCCAACTGGCTCCTTCCCTGGGGATGCCCTGCACAGCAGCTCTTATCAGAGCTCCCTCTCAGCCCCAGGCTGGCTTTGGAGGAGCTTTATCACATCTCACAGCCAGAGCACTTGAGCTGAGGAGCTGCGGTGGGGAAAGGACTCGAGACAATTAAGGGAACTACAACACGAGTGCCCCTGAAAACTTCAAGTGGCAGAAATAGATGTGCCTTGTCAAGGGTTTGGGAGAAAAAAAACGTTTGTTGGCGAGACAATATTTAGGCTTCTTCCCCTCAAAATTAGCTGTCAGCCTTCAGAAGACCAAGGATTTTGGGGTTTGGGCATTTTTTTTGCAAAACCGTGTTTAAAGACTGTGGTACCCCTGTGGGCTGAGGCTCTGCTCGGTGGCTGGGCACTGTCCTGGTGTGTGAGCAGACCCTCAGCCTGAAGTTTTACTTCAGAATTTGCAAATTAAAACCGCACAAAAACTCCAAGCCTGATAAAAAAATCCTACTTTTTACATTTATGGCTATTGGAATTTTGGCCACAATTTCTTCTAAGCTGTATTTTAATGTTAAAGTGCTGAAACACCTCGATGTTCCTCCAGCAATTCCAGGGGGGAGAGGCTGATCCTGCTACCTGTGCAGCACCTGGCTGGTGCCTTAAATCCCCATCCTGCCCTCCCCAGAGCCCCTGGATAACGGGAGGAGAACATTCCTCAAGGGAATCATCCCCCAGGCTGGGATGGGGCAGCCCCGGAGGAAAACCATCCAGAACCCCACAAGTATTTATTAAAAAGAACGCAGTGCTACCTCTGTCCCCTTGGCTCAGGCGTGCAGGGTGAGATAAAAGTGACATGAAAGCATTTCTGCTGCCTGTGCCCCCGGGACAGTGCGAGGTGACAGTGCACAGTCGTCCCCAAATCGTTGGGCAAACTATGTCACGTCCCAGATAGCAGCGAGAGCCTGCCCCGAACAGCAGCGTGTCTGGGGCCCTTTGAACTCGTGATGAGCTCTGGGTGTTCTCTCCTCTTTATTTTTGTCACTGCTCCAGACCCTGGGGCAGGTGGTGAGGAAGGATCAGGACAGGCTTGGGAGGAGCGGCAAAGCCTCGGTGTGAGGGGCAGGGGATGGGCAGCAAAAATCCCAGGACACGGGGGTTTTCGGGATGTGCGGATGTTTTCTTTGATATGAAAAGAGAAAAACATAAATATTACCCCCCAAAAATCTCCTCTTCCCTGAGAATCCCATAGAAATCCCTAAACACCCTCAGAGAAAAGCCCTTTGCCCTCCTGCAAGAGCCAGGCTCCTCCTTCCAAAGGAATTGAGAATTGCCATCCCTTTTACATTCAGTATTTGGCAAGAATCTTCTGAAGGAAGATCTTAGGATGATGTTTCTGGTGAGATTTCCCGTTTTCCAAAATGCTGCTGTAACTAAAGCATCCCAGTTCAACTTCTGAATGTTCAACTGCATCCACAGGTGAGTAGAGGAACTTTGAGCTTCACTTTCATCCCCTCTCAACTGGTTTATCACCTTTTCCTGAACAAACAGGTTGATCTGGAATGAATTATTCAGGAGACCTTTCTCCCCAGCCAGAAGGAAAAATGTCCTCATTTCACAAAATTTTTATTAGAGGACAGAAAGGTGAGAAATCCTTCCTCGATGTCCTTTCCCTGCCTTTAAATATTCCAACTGCAGCATCCCAGGTGTCAGTGCAATGGATTTCACGTGATCAACAGGTGAGGGAGCTGGAATATTCCATCTCAGAAAGGTGAACAGCCTGAAGGTCAAATAAATAACTTATTGTCAGCATAAACAGAATCACTTCCAAAGCCCATCTAACTCTGCCCTAATCGTGGATGCATGGGTGGAAAATGATTCCTGGTGCACAAAAAGGTGGCTGGGGAAGGGATCTGTGAAATGGGGGCAGCAGCTGGGTCCTTTCATACCAGGTGCACAGATTAAAAAACCTTGGATTGATCCTAGAGCAAACGTAGGAAGAGCTGGCCCAAAGTTGTCCATCACGAGCTGCTGCTGCGTTCAGCACCAGTCCTGCACAAGGCACAGAAAGTTTTCCTTTCTGTGCTTTGGTTTGGGATTTTTTTTCAGAATGTCTGGATATTTTGCATGCCTGAGGTGAAATGTGGAAGGCTGAGGCTGTCAGTGGGGCTGTGCACCCCATATGTGTGAGAAGGTAGGGATGGAGATGTCCCTGTGCAGGGCACAGGATTTACAGGAGAGAAACTCCTCAGAATACCTCTGAAAGGGTGTCGCTGTCTTGTCCTGTCTCTGTTACCCAACAATTCTCATTTCAGAGCTGTGCTGTGAGGGCTAAGCCACTGCTTTAGAGATCACTGAGCCACCGGGCCGAGAATCACAGAGAATCCTGGAATCACTGAGGCTGGAAAAGCTCTCCAAGATCATTGAGTCCAACCCGTGCCCAGAGCACTGAGTGCCACCTCCAGGGATGGGGACTCCAAACCTCCCTGGGCAGCCCCTTCCAAGGCCTGACCACCCTTTCCATGGAGAAGTTTCCTGCTCTAATCATGTATGGCCATGTAATAACCAGAAAAGTCCAAATAGCCACAGAGCTCATCCCAAGGCAGCAATTCCCATTCCAGTAAGCTCGGAATGCACGAGATCAGCTCTGTCCTGTTGGAGTCCAAGGCACACCTCTGGCTGCCGTGGGAGGTTAGGACATGCCTTGGGCTGTCCTGGGTGGTCGGGAGCCCCTGGCAAGGGGGTCCCAGACCCCAGTAAAAAGCTCAGAATAACCCTTTGACCTTAGCCCATGGGAAAAGTTACCAACATTACAAGAATCAGTGCAAACCCCGAGAGTGTAAAAATGAGTAGTAGTTTGGTATTTTATAAGGTTAAAAAGTAGATTTTAGGATTTTTAATATGAGGACGAAGGGTTTAAGACGGAGGATTTTGGGCGTTACCCTGTTCTTCTTCTTCTCCTTCTCCTCCATGTTCTCTAGTAGTTGTGGCATAAGATGATTGGTAGAAGGAAAAAGAGGTAGAAATTATGTGTCTAGAATAGGTACAAATTAATTGGTATAAAATAGTAAATAATAAATACGTTGTGAAGAATGGTTGGATCTTGGAAAGGGTACAAAAAGGACAGGGACGGCCCAAGACTGGGCAGTCCCCGCTTGGTTTCGGCTGCCATCAGACGTGCAGCCAGAGCTCAGAACAAATTAGAGATAAGAAGAAATAAACATCTTGAAACAACATCTGCAGGCCTCTCTCATCTATTCAGACTCGAGGGAAAACTTCCCAGAGGTGAAGATAAGAAGCAACATTTGTGCCGAGTGCTGAACTCCCACACTGTCCCAACCACACCAAGGGGCAGATGGAAACACCCCGAGCCATGGGCAGGCTCTGATGCTCTGTTCACCCACCCAGGGCACTGCTTTCCTTCAACCTCTGCTTTTCCCACTTGGACAAATTCCCCCCAAGGATGATATTTCCTATTTCCCTCCCCACCCTAGCACCTGCACCTTCAGCCTGCCCTGATACCAGGTTATCTCCATCACAGCTTATCTCCATCGCAGCTTATCTCATCACAGCTTATCTCATCACAGCTTATCTCATCACAGGTTATCTCCATCGCAGCTCGGGCCTCCCAGCAGGACAGATGCCTGGCAGTTGACTGAAAGCTGATTCCTGTCAGGAGCTATTTTCTCCCTGAGACAGAGGAGACATTGTGCCCTTCGGTGCTCGAGTGTGGCCTTGGCTACTGCCAAAAGACCACCTTTTTTGTTTTTTTTCCTTTCCTTCGCTGAGACAAAACAGAATCCCCCCGCTGTCAGCTCTATCTGGAGCTGCTGAAAGGGGATGTATAAGCCCAGTAATGCTGCTGGGGAGATAACTGTCAAATGGCATGAAAACCCCTGCCTGTCTGCCCACGGAGGGGCTGCAGCTCCGTGGGGGCTACAACTCAATGCTCAACAGCTCCTGGCATCTGTGAGGTCTCTTTCTTCGTTGCTTTTTAATGCCCTGGTGAAAGGAAACACTGTGGGATTCAGAACCTGCTCCTGCTCGCCCAACTGGGCCACTGGGTGGCTGCTGGAGATGTGGAAATGGGCATTGTTCCCCTTGGAAGGGGAAACAGGGGGAAAGGAGGCAGGGAAATGCACACAGCAGGGATGTGAACGAGATTTTCAACCTGCTTTACAGTGCTGGGCCGGAAAAACAGATAAAAATAACAGTAAATGTGTACCAGAGGCACGAGAACAACACTGAGCTGCTGAGAGTCACCAAAGGCTTTTGCCACTGGAGTCACGCACAAAACCACCCACGAAGCAGTTTGCACCCACATCGGAATAGAAGCTGTGACTGAAGTACATTAAAAAGTTATAGAAGTACTTAAAAAAGGATTAAATACGGGATTGATGAACATAACCCCCCCCAAATTACCCTATTTGTAGTTTTGCATTCGAAACAGGCAAACTTAAAGTTTCCCTCTGAAAACCACAGCGGTCAGGAGCCAATCCCCACATTATTCCACCCAAAAGCACCTTCTGAGCAGTGGCTCATTGGGATGAGCTCCAAAAGCTCCTTGAGGTGGTGTCAGGAGCTCAGAACCCCTCTGTGATCCCCATCTCTGGTTCAGAGATTTCAGCTGTCACGCAGGGGGTTCAGTCACCACCATGTCTGACAAACCTCACTGACTTCAGTTTGCGAGACACAAAACAATCCCTTGCACAAACAAACAGGCTGGGAACAGCAGGCAGTGGAAAATGGAAAAATGGAAGTAAAAAAAAAAACGGAAAAGAAGTTAAAAAGAAGGGCAAAAAAAGTCAATTTCAATTAAAAAACCTCCCAAACCCTATCAATTTCACAATACTGCAAATATGCAGTTGATGAAGTCACATAATACATGTGGAGAATGCTCCTCATTTTTATGTAGTGATTGGGAATGAAGAGAAAGCAAATTTCATCACTTCAATGTCCAGCCCTTAAACTCCTGAATATCAGAGTAAGCTGGACTAGTCCAGATCTGATGATGTTTGCCCTCCTAAAAATCTCTCTGCCAAATCAGAGCCATTAGGGCAGCACAAAGTCAGGTTCAAAATTACTAGCTGACAGCAAATTCCACAAACCATCCACACACATCCCTGTAAATACAGGTATTTTACATATATGTGTGTGTATATATATACAGAAATTCAATGTTAATTCTGGCTAAGCATGTCTCAATGTCTATAGCATCCTCCTGGAATAAGAAGAGTTTCACCAGGCTGAAAAGTCTGGGGAGGGAAACATCTCCCAGCTGTTTTAACCCACAGGTTCTTTGGAAACTCCTAAAAGGAAAGTGCAAATTGGAATCAGGACCCAGCACACGACAAAACTGCTGCTGTAACCGTCCCCGTGCAGCCCTCAATCCACCCAGCGATTCATCAGATACCTTCTTTTTTGTTTTCATAAATGATAAGTAAATCCACTTGGTTTGTGTGAGTTGTGCCTGCAGGGATTCCCTCTCCCTCACCCCTGTGCTGGGGTGGCAGGGAGCCAGCACAAGCCAAGCTGCATTTCCCAGCCTGTGTCAGCTTGTCTGTTTATTTCTTTTCTTGGGGGGCAAAAAAAAAAGAAAATTGGTCTAGAAGGAATTGCTGGTTTCATTGTTTAGTTCTGCTTTTCCTGCACTTAACCACAGCATCAGCATCAAAGCATCCCTTGATAGGGAAATACAAACTCCCATCTCCACTTCAGCCAGGAACAGCACGGCCAAGAGCAGCAAGCACCACTCTCCCCGAATGAAAAGAACAATCTTCACTCACATTTCGTGCCTAAGAAAGTAGTTTAAATTACAGATTTTTATATATTTACAGACCTAATAATATTGAAGCCACTTTAGAGCTTATCAGCTACAATAACAAAAGCAGAGCCTTGGAGATTTGGTGTGAAAATTTGGATTTGGCCACTGGAAAGCTTGGATTGGGCTGAGAAATGCGTCTTGGACATCACTGGATGCCACATTTCCACACAGCTGGCAAGGGGCTGCAAACACACCGGGAAAAGCCCCTGATGTTTCCTCAAGGTTCCCTCACACTCCTGAACTGGGTTTTTTTCACTGCCACTGCTGAAGGCATGAGGCCCCACTCAGCTTTAGAACTCCAGCCCTTGCTCCACAAGCTCCACATCCCCGTATAACAACGAGAAAAATCATCCTGGAGACTGGGCTGCTGAGATCAGGAGAGATGAAATCCCAGCTCCCAGGCGGCTCCTGGTTCAGAGGGGAGAAGCGGCACCAGGCTCCTCACCTGGGGCACTGCCACCTTCAAATATTCACTGATGCATTGTTCCAGCCCCCAGACCCTGATCCCCACCCCAGCACAGGTGCTGCAGCTCCCTGTGCCACACCAGCCACGAAAAAACCCCACCAAAACACAAATCCCTGCTGAATTAAAAAATCTCTCCGGCCACGAGACTGAAAGCAAAACTAACGAGCGCCGCAGCCACCTCAACAACCCATCATTTTTCTTAAAACACAAACCCTCAGGGCCGAGAGGCCGTAAATTGTGCAATAATCAGAAGAATTCACTTTTTTAACAGAGGCACCTCTGCCAGCCTGGGTGCCTTTGATCAGAAATATTCGCGGGGAAAGGAGAAACCCCAACGTGTGAATTAACGACTCGGCGCTCCGTGGCCAGGCCAGGAAGCTGCTATTTGGCTCCGGCCCGGCCCTGCGTATGAGGAGAGTGTTATCTAAACCACGAGGACGACTATAAAATATCTTAACAGCTTCTGCTGCTTAGCTGGGAGCAGGGCTCCCAGTATCTAATATGAAACAAGTGGGCCAGGCTGTGAAAGGCAGCTCTATATTCGGAGGCCGCAGCGGCTGGAAGCTATGGGGTCGTCTCAGAAGCTCTCAATTGTTTTTAAATTCTGTTTTTACAAGGAGCGTGAGATTTATAGGCTCTTGAGGGGAAGAAAATGATGTAACTTGAGTAAATCAACAGGCCATTTATTCCTGGCCCTGTTTCCTCTCTGTCACTGAGCTCTGGAACGAGCCCCCAAGCGCTCCCTCTTCAAAACAAGAGCAGCCCAGGCTGCAGAGACCTTGCAGGGACAGTTAAAGGCACAGCTCCTTCCTTCCCTCTCTGGCTGAGAAAGGCCAGCCCAGGCACCCTCGGGGTGAGGGCACCCTGGGGCAGGATGTGCTCCCACCCCCCAAAGGAACCAGGGAGCTGCAGCCGCTCCCCGTGCTCAGAGCTGCTGCTCCATGTAGGGACGAGGGACAGGGATCTGTGGCTGTCACGGGGGTAAACCCCAACATTTGGAGTGTTTGATGAGAGCCTGCCCCAAAGCAGAGCGTGGGAAATGGGATGAGCCCAGCAATGGGGACAAGGGACATGGATCTGAGGCTGTGACTGGGGTAAACCCCAATATTTGGGGTGTTTGATGAGAGCGTGCCCCAAAGCAGAGTGTGGGAAATGGGACGAGCCCAGCAATGGACAAGGGACATGGATCTGAGGCTGTGACTGGGGTAAACCCCAATATTTGGGGTGTTTGATGAGAGCGTGCCCCAAAGCAGGGCATGGGAAATGGGATGAGCCCAGCAATGGGGAGGGAAGCACTGGAAGGGGAGGTGTATTTTTTTCCCTGTTTTTCCCTCTCATATCCTGGTTTGCTGTTGATGATGCATCAGTTCTTTACCAGCATTTTCCAGACTGCTCCTAAACCTTCACTGCTGCTCAGTGACCCCCAGCCCATGAAGTGAGATCCACTGACCAGCAACCCAACACTGGAAGCGGGGCAGAAAGGGATGATTTTCCTTACCAAGGGGTGATTCCCACCCAAGGGCCTGCTGTGATTTCCTCAGGATGCACCTCAGATGAAAATGTGATGTAAGAAGTGAGAAGCCTGGGCACCCAGGAATTCCCACTGGAAGCAGTTCCAGTAGCCACTGCTGGGCTGGGGCTGGCCCAGCTCAGTGCTGAGGGGCCTTGGGGTGTCTGAGCATCCTCACTCGAAGGGGAATGACTTCAAACTGACAGAGAGTAGGGTTAGATGGGATATTGGGAAGAAATTCCTCCCTGGGAGGGTGGGGAGGCCCTGGAATGGATTTCCCAGAGAAGTTGTGGCTGTCCCTGGGTCCCTGGAAGTGTCCAAGGCCAGGCTGGACAGGGCTTGGCGCAGCCTGGGACAGTGGAAGATGTCCCTGCCCTTGGGACATCCATGGCCGGATGGTTTTTAAGGTCTCTCCCAACCCAAATAACTCTCTGATTCTCTGATTTTAACCTTTGCACTCTGCAAATTTCAACCCTCGTTACCACCCCCTCACCTGTTCCCTTTCCCTTGAGCAGAGGGGGAAATTTTGGGTTGAAAACCCCCCATTTGCTGGATCTCCGGTGCCAACAGAGACCTTCACTCCCCCACCTCTCCTTTCCCAGTGCTCTGCCCATTCACAGAGCCCCAAACTTTTGTTTCCTGCTGACACCCAGCTGCCTCTGAGGCTCTGCTGCAGCAAGCAGGGCAATTTCAGCGCTCAGGTCAGGCAGTGGGGCTGACCCCTCACCTTTGACAGTGATCTTTATCTAGACTCCATCTTAATTATTTATCTCAGGAAGGTCAGAAAGAAAATGCCTCTCTCAGGACCCCCACTGCTCCCAGCCTGCAGAACTTGTTAAAATGCAAGTTCTTTGAGGAGGGTAATTCAAGCAAGCAGCGGAGAAACTGCTGCATCACTTTTATACCCGTTCGGAAATGTTTAGGAAATTGCTCTCAGCTCACAATTATCATTTTCGAACCCAGCAATTGAGGAGCTTTCCTCATAAAACAGAGGCTCGGAAGGGCCACAAGAGCTTTGCTAACGAGACGTAAAAGATTTTACATCGTTAACGTGGTTTTGCCTGGGAGTTTAGCAAACACAAAAACCTCAGAGACAATAAAATTTAAAACCTTTCGGAAAACGCAGGTAACATCTCTACAGAGAATTCCTCAGGATTTCAGCAGTGTTAAAGCTTCAAGCATTTAGAGAAAAGTTTTAATAAAGTTATTAAAAATGCAACACTTTGTCCCCCTTGCAATGGTGTTTCCCAGCATAATTTAAGAAAAGCCACACACACAATAAAAGGAAGAAAAAAAAGGGGGGGGGGGGGAAGCTTGTAGGAAAAAACTGGGGTATAATTTTCTTCAATCAACTCCAGCTCATGACTGCAATTACCCCAAATCTTTCCGAACCTTGCTGTGATACACCAGGGACAGGTCTTGGAGCCTCTGTGGGTGGCAACCTTTCATCTGCCTCTCAAACTGTTCTTTATTGTAAGGTTTCAAATTAGTGCTAGCAGCAATGAGCAAATTTGATAATTCGATCTCAAATTAGTTAATGTAATGTGCCAGGAACCGCTAACTAAGGCTCTGCAAAGATGAAAATCTATCTCTGCCCGCTCGGGATGCAAAGTTAACCAGCCCGACAGCTCGGATTTGAGAAGTTGCCTTTTTATTTTAATTAAAACGAAATCCTGCTCGAAACGCCGGCCCCCTGCCCCTTTTCTCTCCCCGCCGTGTGTTCGCCTCATTCTGCATGGAAAAACACGCTACAAACACACGAGGCTCACATTCTCCCGCCATCCAGAAGCGGTGCCTGACCCAGATAGCTGTGAATTGGGTGGAAATCATTAGGATCGTGTGTTCCGATGGAGCCTTTGCAGATAACAAAGTTAACCGGGGATCTGTTTCCATGGCAGCTTTCAACGAAACGAGCCCGTGATTCACATTGCAGATCCTTATCTCCAGTTTAGCCAAACTCATTTGTTCTGGGAATCACGCTGAAATATTTAATGAAAACCACCCCCAGACACTGAGTTTTCCAGTGATTTTGGGGTTTGGAAGGTTGGGATTGCGAGGGAATTTCACTACAACTTGGTGGCTTTGTTTGTCTTTAAAATGAAGCCAAAAAAGCCAAGTTTGATCTTTAAGGAATTTTGTCTTTGGGGAACTTCTTCTCTTCCACCTCTGCACCCACTTTTTGTTTTCAGGGCAATTAAAGGAGCCCCAAGGCTCACACCAGTCCTGGAGCATTTGTCCCCTGCTTCAAGGCCCTTTTCTGCTGATCCCCTTCAGATTTCCATTCCCCGGAAAAGCTGTTATCCCCCTTCACCAAATAAAAACGTCATTATTCAGACAAAGTGAGGTATTAAACAAGGCAGTCTGTGGGAGCCCCAGGTGGGAGTGTCTTAAAGCCACTGGGAAGTAAAAAGTGTGGGAGAATCATGTTCTAGACCCTTCTCTGAAGAGGATTTCTGACATTTTAAAATGCATTTTGCATTCAGTTAAAAATATTCATTAAAATTTAGCAAACTTGTGATCAGCTTCAGCCTCTTGCACAGAACTTTTTGGTGAATAAACTGCTTTTAAAAAAGGCATCACCGCCTATGGGACCAACCAGTCTGTCTGGACTGGTTGAGCACAAGTGGGATAAAAACTGTGCAAAACTTTCCAAAGTCACAGACACTGTGGTTGGGCTGACACGTGAGGCTTTGGCTCTTCCCCAGGGGTTATTCTGAATTCGAGCACAGGTCCCTGCCTGCACTGGACTGGTATTAACTGGCACATTTACTCAATTATTCTTATTCTAACAGTAAAAATTACATCTGAACGCCGATAAAATTTGAAATAACACAGATGAGTGAGGATCCACCCCAGGGAACGAACTCCCCATGCAAAATCTCCTTCAGTTTCGGTTTTGGTCAGGATAGAAAGACCCTTGATGAGGGGAAAAAAGTGTAGGGACATTAAAACCCCAACCCAGCAGTTCTGCAGGGCTCAGGGGTGACCCAACCCAGCCTTCCCCAGGGAATTGGTGCCTGCAGTGGAATTTCCTTTGCCGGGCACTTTGCTTTAAACTTCAAGAAGCAAATTCTGGAAGTTCCAATGGAATGAAGGACTGGGAAGGGTTTGAAAAGCGTCCCTGTTGCGGCGGCCTCTGCACCTCAGTGGGAGCTGAGAGGCCTCAGCCGGAGCCAAGTGACAGATGATTCTCCCCTGAAATGTTTTCAGACGGAACAGAAGACGTTCTTTATCTGTGTGGTCTGAGCTCATTTACTCCAGGAGAAATCTCCAGCTCCTGCCCGACTGAAAGCCAGGTCTTGTTCTCCCATCTGATGGACGAATGGAATTCAGAAGTTTGATACTGTCCCCTGAGATGTCATTTAAATCCACGGATACATTCAGCCAGCAGGTAAAGTTAGAATGTCATTCCACAGGCTCATCTCTCCCTCCCCGCCCCCTCCCCTCACACAGGAGCCTGTCTTCACTTTTTCTTACTGCCATGAATCCCAGCACCGCTAAAATGAGATGCCAGGAGCAGGGGGAATGGCTCCAAACTGACAGAGAGCAGGCTTAGATCAGATATTATGAACAAATTCTTCTCCATCGGGGTGGTGAGGCCCTGGCACAGAGTGCCCAGAGAATTTGGACAGAATGGTTTGGGTTGGGAGAGATCTTAAAGATCAACTCATCCCACCCCCTGCCATGGCAGGGACACCTTCCACTATCCCAGGTTGCTCCAAGCCCCAATGTCCAACCTGGCCTTGGACACTTCCAGGGATCCAGGGGCAGCCACAGCCTCTCTGGGCACCCTGTGCCAGGGCCTCCCCACCCTCACAGGGAAGGATTTCCTCCCAACATCGAACCTGAATTCCCCCTCTTTCGGTCTGACAGACAAACTCCCCCCCTTCCTGATAAACTTACCCATCTCCTTGAGATCCAAACACAAATCCCAAGATCCATCCTAATCTTTTGCAAAGTATCTCTGGCAGTTTGATTTATTTTGCCTGTTCTGCTGCTGCTGCTGCAGATCCAAAACTTTGAAACCAGAAGAATGCAGCGAAGCAGCAGCAGAACAGAAGGAAGTTTTCTCTTTTATTTTCAAGCAAATGACTCATTTGCTGTATTGACATCCCCATAGATTCTTCCCCAGAACAGATTGTGCTCTGGAGTAACTGCTGAACTTGATATAAAAGAAATTCTTCCCAGTACAGCAACATAGAGACCATGAGAGGCTTTTGCATCTGATTACCCACCAAAAACGTGCCCATTCAGCCCAGCCCCAGCCTGCACATTTCCCTGTGTCTCTGAGGTTACCTCTGTTTATCACAAAAAGGGCTCCAAGACAGTCAGAGCTGCTACTGTTGTAATCCATCCAAGATGGATCGTGGAAAAGGCTGAAATAAAACCCAAGCTTCCTGCCCCATGTGTCTGCCAGACTGCTGCAGAAAGGTCAGGGGCATCCTCACTGCAGACTGGTAATTGCGAAAAATGAAGGAGGTGAACCCTAACCAGGAGATCAAAGGAGGAGAGGGAAGGAGAGGGTTTTACAGGGAACAGACTGACTACGGGGGCAGGACATTAGGGGGAAAGAAATATCTTGTACTAGAAAAAAAAGGCAGTGTAATTAGCATTGCCTCCATGAATCAGCCAGATAGAGAGTAAAACTCAGCAGATAACGAGATACAATGGTCACGGGGCAGCTGCTGATTCCCACTGAAGTAGAACACGTCCGTGGTTTTTTTAAGTAAACATTTTCTCTGAGTTGCAAGAGACAAGTGCTGGAAAACTGGAGCTTCATTTGCTGGGGGAAAACAGAACTGCAGCAACATCAGGATCCTCAGAGTCGTCGGAATGTTTTTGGGCACAAATATTGGAGAGGCCAACATTGGGCTGGGACACCTTGGGGGATTGTGGCAGCACTGACCCTAAACCAGCCCTGTGTGATCCCGGCCCTGTGTGATCCCAGCCCTGTGTGATCCCAGCCCTGTGTGATCCCAACCCTGTGTGATCCCAGCCCTGCCTGATCCCAGCCCTG
>VZRV01003565.1:197997-215787 GCA_013398115.1 Falcunculus frontatus | reverse complement strand
CACCCCCGTCGGATCCCCCCCCTGCCTGATCCCAGCCCTGCCTGATCCCAGCTCTGTCTGATCCCAGCCCTGCCTGATCCCAGCCCTCCCTGATCCCGGCCCTGCCTGAGCCCAGCCCTGGCCTGATCCCAGCCCTGCCTGAGCCCAACCTTCCCTGTCACTCCCACCCCAGCAGCCTCGTTCTTTCCTGGAGCCAGGGAAGGAATCCAGTTACATGCACACTGTGCCCAGAAGAATAAACCAGAATTGGACATGAACAGAAAGCCCCCCAAAGCCTGGCACTCTCCTTCCAGCCCCTCCCTGCTCCCACCCAGGCGGTGCCAGTCCCTCTGCTGTCCCTCTGCTGATGCACATGCCCAGCATCCCTCAGCCCAAACTCTCTTCTTCTTTTATTCTGCTTAAAAAGCTCAGGAATTCCTCCAAAGCAGAAAATGCTCCCCTCTCCCAAAGCGAGTCCAGCAGGGCCTGCAGAGACAGTGCACAGTGCCTGCCTGCTCCAGCAGGAATTCCCTCACTTGCAGTCTGTGTATTTAATAAACTAATCCATTGATGACATTTCCTATTTAAATGAACAAGATTATGCAGCTAAACAATATTTTGCAACCAAAATGGCCAATAAATCATGCCTTTGGAAGTGCTAATGGCGCTCACATTTATTCCTATTAATGCTTCCTGGTTTTGAAAGCTGGGCCAATTCCAGAGATAATGTATTACAAACTTTCCTGCTGAAGGATTTGGGTTCCTCTAGGCTCCATTCCAGTTATAACTGGCAGCTAATACTTTCACACATTCACAAATCCCCAGCCCCTCCCCACGAGCAGAAGGGAGAGGAGAGATTTTGGCTTGGGTCAGCACATTTGGGAGTGTCGCAGAAATGAATGGGAAGTGATGCAGCTCTCTTTGAACACTGGGCTCTTCACGAATGCATGTTCAGCACCTTCCCCCCTCAGCCAGACAGGCCCACACATCTGCACAAATCTGTAATGCCCCCCAAAAACCCCCAAAAATCGATGCACAGGCATGCAGCATTGCAGGTTCTCGTGCAGCCCCGCAGAAGTGCTGCTTTGTGCCTGCTGTGCAAACCAACCAAGCTGCTCCCCCAAGAGCAGCCCTGCAGGGAAGGGCCTGGGGGTAATGCTTGAGGAGAATCTCAACGTGAGCCAGAGGTGTTACCTGGCAGCCCACAAACCCCACCTCGAGTCCTGGGCTGATCCCAGAGTGGGCAGCAGGTCCAGGGGGTGGGAATTCTGCTCTGCTCTCCTGAGATCCCACCTGGAGTACTGCAAACAGTTCTGGTGCCCCCAGCTAAGGACAGGAAGCTGCTGGAGCGAGTCCAGAGGAGGCCACAAAGTTGCCAAGGGCACTGGAGCATCTTCCGTATGGAGCCAGGCTGGGAGGGCTGGGAATGCTCATCCTGGAGAAGAGGAGGTTGTGTGGAGATCTCACAGCACCTCCCAGGATCTGAAGGGGCTCCAGGGAACCGGAGAGGGGCTCTGCATCAGGAACTGGAGTGACAGGACGAGGGGAATGGGTTCAAACTGAAAGAGGGAAGGTTTAGGTGGGATATTGGGAGGGAATTCTTCCCTCTAAGGGTGGGCAGGCCCTGGCACAGGGTGCCCAGAGAAGCTGTGGCTGCCCCTGGATCCCTGGAAGTGCCCAAGGCCAGGCTGGATGAGGCTTGGAGCAACCTGGGATAGTGGAAGTTGTCCCTGCCCATGGCAGGATGAGCTGGATGAGCTTTCAGATCCCTTCCAAGCCAAACCATTCCATGTTTCTGTGATTTTGTGATCCTAAAAATCACAACTGCCCAGCATCCAGGAAATGTCTGCGACAGGCACAGGCGTGAGTGGGAAATGGGCACAGGCTGGAATTGCATTTTCCTGAGCCCAAACCACCTGGTTCCAGGCAAACCCAGTCAGAGCAAGGGATGCTGATATTTGGGGTTTGTTGAGGGGTAATGCGGGAATTGAAAGTGGAAAGAGACAAAGAGGCCCTTCGACTGAGGACAGCAAATAATTTTTTGATTCCTTACTCTAGTCAATGAAATATCACAAAATACCTTAAATCTCCCCGAAACAAAACTTTAGAAATCATTGCATGTCAGCTACTGAGCACATTCAGAAGAGGTTTCAAACTCAAAGCACCAGTAAGAGATCATCAGATGCACCCAGCAACCTCTCCACAGCGATTTTACAGGATAACTGCTCTGTAGGGTGCAGGAGAGGATGTTATTTCCTAATGACTCACAACAAATTGCTTGGAAAAGCTACTCCGGTTTCCCAACCCAACTCCTTGCTTCTCAAAAATCAGACTTAGCACACACCGTGCTTTGTAAAAGCCTTCCCTGCTCTGTCTGACAACACCTATAGCCCAGATCCTCAGCATCTTTCACAAGTTATTTCTGGAAATGTTGAATCTCGTGACAGCAATAAAAGGAAAATATCGTTGTAGCCAAAACAAATGTCTCTTTGGACCCTGTTTAAAAAGCACGGGGATATTTGTGTGAGTTGAAGTGCTCTCCTTCACAGGGAACAGCTCGGCTGTTGGGAGATATTGAGGGGCTGGGTAAATTTATAAAAAGCTCACAGTTGATTTGTCTGTTCAAGGGAAATGCTCAGGGAGATAAAAGTCTGAATTCTGATTCTTTCGCAGTCAAATCAGAATCCTGTTCTCTCCTCAAGCAAAGCATGAAATCCAAACCAACAGCTGAAGAAAAGCCCCAGCGCTGCGTGTTTTGATCAGGTTGTTGAAGGCTGAGTCGATGCTGCTCACGAGGGCAGGCAGTGAAAGCGCTCAGCAGACTTCCCGTGGCACCCCAGAAACAGGGGCACGGAGATGTGACACCCAGCAAGGATGTGCAAAAATATTCACAGTTCAAGCAAAAGCGGCTGAGAAAACCGTATTTCCCAAGGCTCCACTGAAAATAGTCTCGGTTTCCAAAAAAATCTGCCACACTTTTGGTTGCTTTGCGTCTGCCTAAAGAGATCCAAAACAGGGGTCAGGTTTGTGAAAGATTGGTGAGATCCAGTCCAGAAAAATCCTAAACTCATCCCAAATCTGACAGCCCACTGTGCACTATAAAATAAATATTTCTCAGTTTGAGTCTCCTTTTTGGTGTGGATGGGGAGCTCCTGGACAGGGGTGGATGGGGCTGATGGCAGCAAAACAAGGTCTGCTTATCAAAGTGGAATAATTCTCTCTCCAAACAGCCTTTATACCTGTTCCCCCCCTCTAAAAGAATAAGAAAAGGGGGATGCAAGAAACATTTAAGATTTTAGCTATATGCAATTTCACTTATTTTGTGTCTATTAATTCCCACTTGGATCTGAACCGACAGCACTTTCCCTTTTATTTCTAAGGCTCAGCACATAAGACCTGGAAAACAAAATTAACTTTATTTTTTCCTTACGCAGATGATAAAATAGATTATCCCTAGAAATATAACGTAGGGGTTCCGAGATTCTTTAATTTTTTTTTTTTTTAATTTTTAGGAGAAACAACAACCCCGTTGCTCTGCAGGGAGGGCTGTGCCGGAACAGTGGGATGATTGTTGGAGGAGTGAATCTGGTTTTCATTAGAGGGAAGTGATGGGTCCGGTTTCTGCCCGGGACTGTTTTGCTCGCATCTCTGTTTGTGTTCTGTGTTGGCAGTTAACCCTTTCCCGATGGGAGCGGAGGCTGCCCCATAGATCCCACCCACCTGGCACACACAGGGATAATGGGATCACTCCAGGGACAAGGGGATGGCTCCAGGGATACTGGGATTGCTCCAGGGACAACGGAATCACTCCAGGGATAATGGGATGGCTCCAGGGATACTGGGATGGCTCCAGGGATCCTGGGATTGGTCCAGGGACAATGGGATGGCTCTAGGGATACTGGGATTGCTCCAGGGATGCTGGGATGGCTCCAGGGACAATGGGATCGCTCCAGGGACAATGGGATGGCTCCAGGGACAATGGGATGGCTCCAGGGATACTGGGATCGCTCCAGGGACAATGGGATGGCTCCAGGGATAGTGGGATGGCTCCAGGCCGATCGCTCCAGGCAGAGCACTATGGAATTCCTGCAGGTACTGCTGGCAGCCAAGCTGAGTGGAGAGGAAACCTTTTGTCTTCGGCCTTCAAGTTGGAAGGAACTCAGAAATCGTTTATTAGGGGTGGAGAGGCTGTTTCACCCAAAAAAAAAAACCCCAAACACTGTATTTATATATCTATAAATTGGCTAAAAGCTCAATATGCCAATGAATACCTGCAGAACCAGGTGTTCCTCCAGCACAGCCAGGAGGGGACACAAGGGATGTGCCCTGTGCTGCCTCCACATCCCAAAAAACCTCACACATTCAGTGGTAGGGAGGCACCTTCTCATAGCCAGCAGTGAGAACTTGAGCACTGTTAACTTCTATTTAAACACACCAATTTAAATCATACATTTGCTGATTTTACGTGAACACAATATATGTATTATTTTTTCTGTTTATGCATGAGTAAACTGTTATTCTGTGTTCAGTCCAAGCCTCACGCTCTCCAGAAACAATAAAATCCCACAGTTACACAATGGCAATGAACCACTGCATTTGTCTCACTCCCTTTTTTTTTTATTCCCAGGTTTCTGTGTATCACCTGGTAAACTTTGGAATGTGTGCACTACTCAGAGCTGCTGGCTTCATTTGGGAAGATTTCTGGATTTACAGATGCTTTGCTCTTGGCAAGGGAAGATCTCTTTTATCCACCCCAAGCACTGCCCAAGCTCTTGGATTTCCAAAGCAAAAAAAGAGGTTTTTAGGCATTGCAGGACGTGGAATGGAGTTTTCTGCCTTGTTCTTGATTCCTTAAAAGCCAGTGAGCCAATGACCCCCTCAGCATGGCCTGGAAAATCCATTCCGAACAGGCCAAGGAGGTGCTGCACCCACCAGGCCCTGGAGGGAGGGATAAAATCTCATTAAAAATGGTCATTGGGTACCAGCACTCTTCCAGCCCGTGGATTTTTCAAATGCATCCACCCTGCAGGAGCAGCCAAAGCGAATATGAATATATTTGGCCACATTTCCATGTGCTTTTTGGCTTCCAGGATAATGTCAGCAAGGCAGATCACCTGGAGCTGGGTACAAAACCCAAAAAGTTTCCTCATGAGGGGTTTATAAATAATATCCCAGCTTTCCCCAGCCCTGTTCACACCAGGCACCACCAGGCCAGGGCAAATTTTGTGTTTTGAAACACAAAACTTGTGGTTTCATTTCCTTCAGAGACCTGGGATCCAGTGCCAGTGACTGAGAAGTGTGGGAGCTCTGAGGACAGTGAGGAAAGTGAATCTCAGGGATGATTCCTACAGCTCCTCACAGTGCCTGGGCAGCTCTGGGCACAAACCCCACTGCTCTGGGCACAAACCCCACTGCTCTGGGCACCAACCCCACTGCTCTGGGCACAAACCTCACTGCTCTGGGCACAAACCTCACTGCTCTGGGCACAAACCTCACTGCTCTGGGCACAAACCCCACTGCTCTGGGCACAAACCCCACTGCTCTGGGCATAAACCCCACTGCTCTGGGCACAAACCCCACTGCTCTGGGCACAAACCCCACTGCTCTGGGCACCAACCTCACTGCTCTGGGCACTCTGCTTAGACAGAGCAGGTCCAGGCTCTGCCAAGGGGAATTCAGAGTCCAATCCCCTTTTCTGCAGGAAATTTGCTGCAACCCACTGCAAGGGGAGGGGAATTGTGGATGGGCTGCATGGAGCTGTTGGAGCGAGTCCAGAGGAGGCACCAGGATGATGAGAGTGATGGAGCAGCTCTGCTGTGAGGAAAAGCTGAGAGATTTGGGATTGTTCAGCCTCGGAGAGGAGAAACTTTGGGGTGACTTCATTGTGGCCTTCCAGTGCCCGAAGGAACCAACAAGAAACATGGAGAGAGACTGTTTTCAAGGGCCTGGAGTGACAGGACAAGGGGGAATGCATTCAAGATGAAAGTGGGGAAGTTTAGGTTGGATATTAGGAAGGAATTCTTCCCTGGGAGGGTGGGCAGGCCCTGGCACAGGCTGCCCAGAGAAGCTGTGGCTGTCCCTGGATCCCTGGAAGTGTCCAAGGCCAGGTTGGATGGGGCTGCGAGCAACCTGGGACAGTGGAAGATGTCCCTGCCCATGGCAGGGGTGGCACTGGATGGGCTTTAAGGTCCCTTTGACCCCAAACCTGTCTGGGATTCTGTGATTCCATGAAATAAGGAAAACAGGTGAGGTTATCAATGACAGCCTGAAGGGATGGCACCGACTTTGGGTCCATAATATGAGAGACCCAAAAGAAAACTGCAGTCGGTGTCTGGCCTGAAGTACTAGAACTGGACACAACCTGCACACACTGCCCAGGCTTTGGTTAGGTTTGATCCACCTCCAGAATGCACTGGGATAAAAGGTTTGCCTGAAATGAGATTTCCTGGCCTCTCTCTCCTCAGGCCACCTCTTCAGCCAATCTCAACACCCTGAACTGAGAAGGCATCATGGAGCAAACCACCCTCAAAGCAGATCTTAGATCTAAACTGACAGTCTCACCCAGTTCAATACCTCCCCTCAAACTTGCTCTGAGCAGATCTGCCCCGTTGCATTGCCCTTGACTCTATTCCTGATCAGGAAAAACAGAGCAAACCCCTCCAAAGCCCTGACCCCTCTGATGGCACCACCATCACATCCCCAGAACACAGATCCTGCCAAATAAATAGATGGAAAAATGACACTGTCAGAAGGCTTCCTGGTTAGATGAAGCCCCAGATATTGTTAGTCAGCCACCAGACTGAGACATCAGAATATAAAGGAGATTAAAAGAAACTGTCACCACCTATTGCTAAAATTGTCTTCCACCTCCTGTTTCAGCCCGTCTGCATGTCACTGCTTCTTTGGAGGGAATTATCTCGGAAAGAAAATCCTGCTCTTCCTTTTATTGGAGGGAAACCTCTCAGACCCTGCCCCCCTGTTTTTATGGAGCACATTCTTGCAGACATTCGCCACGAAAACAGCACTGAGAGCACAGCAGCAAAAGGGACTTTATTCGTGTCTTTGCCCTCAGCCCCATGCCCAGCTCGTGCTGAGCACAACCACACACGTCAGGGTGTAAAGAATTCCTGGTGGCACCTCCGAGGTGGCATTTCCCCTGCTCTGCCCTGTGCCAGCACTTTCCAGCCTCTCCTGAGCGACGCACGAAACGCCTTTTTCTGTTCGGATAATTCCTCCTTTTACCCCAAAGACCTCGTGCTGCACCCTGTACATTTATTATAAACTCCGTGTCTTAAGCCAAAACATTTAATTGCATCTTCTAGCAAGGGAAAAAAACCCAACAACCCCAAGCTCGTTTAGGAATGTATTCATTAAGGGCCTGATTGACACGGCCAGAACCAGGGGGTTAAATTGAAGCCGGAGCGGAGGCCGGAGCGCCGGGAGCCGCGAGCATTGAGCTGCAGCAATCTCACCTCTCTGTGGTTTATCTCCGCCAGTCGGATAATTTATCCTCCTCACGGCAAGGCAAAAAGGGAACTTGGCAGAGGGGGCAAGACAAAAGTAGACATTTTGTAGCTGCTAAGTGCTAACGTTTCTGAAGATAATTTTTTTGCAAAAGGTTTCTAAACAGCCCCTGTCAGCCAAGTTGTATTTTGTTATTTCAAAGTGACTGTGGGAGTCTAATCCAGTTCAAGCCCTTTGTAAATTTTAATGGAAATGCTCATACACAAAGGACCAAAAAAAATGTTTAGCTGCTGTTAGATATTCAGGAAATCTAAATCTAATTTGCCCTCCTAATCAGCGCTTCGATCTCAGCAGTGCCTGTTGTTTCTCTGTTTCCTTATTGCAATTTCAACTGCAGCATCTATTTTCCATCAAAATACGGCTCTGTATAGACAATTCTATACAGAGCTCAAAATACAGCTTTAACCACAGGGAAAAAATGGGGATTTTCTTGAAAAACAAACCCATGGTAATATTGCTTTGACTTAGAAGCGTGTGGAAGCGTGGAATAATAAAAAAAAAGGATTAGATCCATCAACAACAAAGTGGCCTTTTGTTTCTACACTTAGGGGAGATGATAAACATCTGCAGATCAAGCCACAGCCTCCCTGAAACAGGTGTGCAAAGGACTTTTTTCAGTAGAAAAGGAGGAATGAGAGCTGATGGCTTCTGCCCAGGAAAGACAAGGACATGGGACCTGGGACAGAGCTCCCCTGAGAGGACATCGCTGTCCTATCCATGGAACAGCAGCTAGCCAGGACCAGAAGAAATTGCAGGAAAGAAATGTGAATGTTGAAATGGAATAAATGCTCAGAGGTACAAACTAAACACAATTCCTGTGCCGAAAGCGAGGCAGCATCTCCTGGGCCTACGGAGCTGAGGGGAAGGGAAGGACAGGGCCCTTTGGGGTCAGGAACAGAAGAGTCTCGCCCAACAATCCTCTGCTCCCACTGCCCCAACTCGAGGCTGCAGAAATTTTGAGCCTCACTAATTACGGATAATCCTACAAAAAATGAAGCTCATCAGGAAAACAGACAGAGGACCTCCTTCATCGCCCAGCTCAGAGGGTTCAGCAGACTGCAAGGTGTATGAGGAGACACAGGATGAGCTGTTCTGTCCATGCCCTGGTTTAATCCAGAGCTTTAGTCAAACTTTCTAAACTTAGCCAGCAAGACAGCAAACTTAAACGGTAGCTGTAACGTTATTAAAATAGTGAGTTATTAAAATAAGCCCACAGCAGGAAAGCAAGCTGCTTTCCACAGCTGAAGATGTCTTTGGTTGGGTTTTAGTTTGGGTTAGGAGCTAAGATTTCACAGTAAAAAAATCACAGCTCTTAAAGGAAGTAGGTGAGGAAAAGGGATGGAGAACCTAAAGCCATATGGTTTCTCTGGATTGCCATACACAGAGAATTCCTCAAAAACCTGTGCAACAAACTCTGGAAACCAGCCCACAATTTGGCTTGGGAGAAATTTTCCCCCAAACCAAACACTATTCATTTACCTAAAGTGCATTCCCAAGCAATCACCAGCCCACAGACCTTAACCTATTTCCGAGGCAATAATGGAATTAGATTTGAATCAAAGTTCAGCGCCTTTGATAAGTCTGTGCTCTCACTTTGCCCCGGGCAATATTGTGCCTCTTATTAAAGCCTTGTCCTGGTTCTGAGCTGATGAATCACTGCATAGATAGCAGTGGGGTTTAGCCAGACGCTGTTCTCTAACCCAGTGTCCACGGGCAGGTTTCATTCTAACCCCACGTGCCCCAACTCCAGTCCTGACACTGGAGGAGGAATGAACCCCCAAAGTGTCCCCAGAAGCTCCCTGGATACATCAGGCCTTCCGTGTTAAAGATTCTGCCAAGCTCGTGGTGGTACTGCTGCTTTTTGGATGCAGGTTTTTGCAATTTTCTAATTATCCTTAAAAAAGAAATCTTAAAAATGCATTTACGAAAGTCTGAAAAATCGCCTCAAAAGCTCTGCAATAGGAACACACCAGAAGAAAATCCCCTGAGCTTGTTCACAGCATAAACACAGCCACATGCTGGGGGTTGCTGCAATGAAACCAAAAATGTTTAAAGGAGTGAAAAGGCCTTAGAAAATCTTTTGAATGTATCTAAAAATATTATGGAATCTCAGGATGGTTTGGGTGGGAAGGGACCTTAAAGGTCATCCCATTCCATGCAGGGACACCTTCCACTATCCCAGGTTGCTCGCAGCCCCATCCAACCTGGCCTTGGACACTGCCAGGGATCCAGGGACAGCCACAGCTTCTCTGGGCACCCTGTGCAAGGGCCTCCCCCCCCTCCCAGGGAAGAATTCCTTCCCAATATCCAATCCAAATTTCCCCCTTTTCAGCCTGAAAAATGGTGAAACTGTTTCTAAGAATATATAATTGATAAATGTAATTAATATCTTTCGGCTGCTTATGTTAAACTATTTCAATGTACTGCTGTGTTGGATCTTTCTTACTGTGAAATTCTGCATGATACATTTACCCTCAAGAGAAAACACTTCATTTCAAAAACTGCAAACACTTTATTTGAAGAAAAATTATTCTTTTGAACTGTCTTATGACAACTCTCCTCTGCCTTCAGCTGAGGGCACAGGATCAGATTATTAAATATTGGGATTCCCAAACCGCCCTTTGGGAAGGGTCAGGGCTGTCCAGTGCCATGTCCTTGCTGGAGAAAGGACAGCTCAGTGGGGTGACAAAAGTCAGGAAAAGGGACCCCACAGGTACAGAAGGCAACACCCCCATGGGCCACTTGCTGTGACACAGAACTGCTGGGCCATAAACCCGGCTGTGTGACAAACAGCCCCAGCACGAGTGAGGAGGGAACACTCCTTCACTTCCCCATCCCTGCTATCATGAGAAAATGTCATATAAAGTAACTCTTGTTCGTGTCCTTTATCCTCAAATTTATAACTGTCTCCCACAGTGCAGTCAAGGGTGAAGGTTATTTGTGTCATACTTGCCAAGAAAGTGCCCCTTTCAACACTTAAGGAACACAGTCAAACTACAGATAAAGGAGCAGACAAAAAAGATTCTGTCTTTCCCAAGTATTATTTATCTCCTCTATGTTCTTTGTTTCCCTAATGGTGGAGATACCAGCCAGAGTGGGATTCACAGACGTAAATCCTTGAACCCAAGTGTGTAATTTAATTTTCTTTCATTTGGAGCTAACATCAGATGGGGATCCCGAGGGTCAGAGTTGAAGCTCACCCTTCTGAAATGCTCTGGTGTTCTTTTTTCTAAGAAATGGGTCTTAAATTGATACTCAGACAATAAAATAAAATTAGGGGCAAAGTTTATGATAAAATTCTCTACAGGGAGGTCAGCTGGACCAAATATTATTGGGATTTTTCTTATTCAGGTAAAGTTTGTCAATAAGAGTTGTTATAACTCCCAGTGTGTTAAATACAGTGTTTAGAGACACTGACTCTCCTTCTAAGGCACTTCCCATTTCCAGCCATGGCCATTCAAATCCTGGCTTTGAAATGGCTTCAGCCCCTGGCACAGTCACCCAGGACCCTCTCCTGGTCGTCTCCCTTTTGTTATTCCCATGCCAGCCCTGCCTGGGTGGAGGGACGGGCAGGACCCCGTGGTGCCCGCGGAGGAGCAGCAGGAGCTCAGACTCACAGCTCACCTCTTTCAGGGAATCACAGAATGGTTTGGGTGGAAGGGACCTCAAAGATCATCCAGTGCCACCCCCTGCCATGGGCAGGGACAACTTTCACTGTCCCAGGTTGCTCCAAGCCCCGTCCAACCTGGCCTTGGACACTTCCAGGGCTCCAGGGGCAGCCACAGCTTCTCTGGGCCCCCTGTGCCAGGGCCTCCCCCCCCTCACAGCCAATAATTCCTTCCCAATATCCCACCCATCCCTGCCCTCTGGCAGTGGGAAGCCATTCCCTGTGTCCTGTCTCTCCATCCCTTGTCCCCAGCCCCTCTCCAGCTCTCCTGGAGCCCCTTTAGGCACTGAAAGGAGCTCTAAAACCACCCCAGAGCCTTCTCTTCTCCTGGTGAGCACCCCCAGCTCTCCCAGCCTGGCTCAGCAGTGGAGCTGCTCCAGAGGTGTTTCACTCTGCACCAGATTGCCTGCCACAACAAGGCATTTACATGAAGATTAGATCATTTTTTCCCTCGTGCCGTGGCTGTTTCTGAGGCGATTCCCGGTGTTTGTGAGGGCCGGGCCGCGGCAGGGCCGGGATGCAGGGAGCGATCCCTGTGCCCGCGCGGGGGCCGGGCCCTCTGCTAATAACACAGCTAAGACAGTTAATAAGGCTCCCGATGAATGATTAGGATGGATTTCTGCACTGCTAATTTCCGTAACTATCACTCTCTGAAAGACAGCTCCAGGGATTTCGGGCCCGGGGTGCCTCTGTCTCTGCGAACACAGAGCCGCTTTATCCGCCCGCGCTTCAAATTGGCGGATCCCCTTTCACTGACCTAATGTGCACTGCACTTTAAAATGATACAATATTTTGAAACATGCAACTGCTTTGCTGATACCGTCTGTGCCTAAAAGCCTCGGTGCAGCTCCAACAATGCCTCGGATCTCCTGCTTTGGGAGGTAACACAGAGCTTTGGCATGTGCTCCGTGAGCTGGGTTTTTGGCCGTTGTTTTGGGCCTTCAGGTGGGGATCTGCTTCCATGGGGAGAGCAGGGCTTTGCTCCCACCCCAAACACACGTTCCCACAGCCCCTGGAGCAGGGTCCATCCTTGCCATGTGGCTGTCATGACTGGGTTGTGTCCCCATGGCACACTGTGACAACGCCAACCCCTCTCCTACAGCTCTTTGCACGAGGGGCTCGTGGCCTGTTGGCTCTGAAATGGCACAGAGGGGTCCTGAGCTGTGCTCAGCATCACCCACACACCTGAACGAGGAGCGAAACAGGTCTGGCTGTGGAAATTGTTCTGCACAAAGCAGAGGGATGTGGGGTGACAAACCCCGCACACGTTGGCCAGGCAGCAAGATCTATATTCCTTCATACACATACTCATTCTGGTCANAGAGGGATGTGGGGTGACAAACCCTGCACACGTTGGCCAGGCAGGGAGCAGAGGATGTGTTGGTGCAGAGCAGGAGACAGAGATCCGTGTTCCTTCACACACATACTCATTCCAGGCCCCCTCCTCACTAAAAAGGCTGATTTTAGGCCAAAACAGACATTTTGACACAGTCCAGTTTTGTGAACAACTTGTTGGACAGGTTTGTTGTTCACTCCACTGTAAGCCAAAAAAACTGAATTAATTTTTCCCCATCCCCATTCAACCCACAAGTGCAGACACCTTCACTCAGCCCTGATCTTAGGAGAACCTAAAGCTGAACCTGTCCCATAAATTTTCCTTTTTGAAGATCTTTCCTACATTGCTGACCTCTCTGAAGCAGAATTCTCTGTAGTGGTCATCAACCCCAGAATTATTATTAGGAATTTAACCTGGGGTTCTGGAGGCAAGCCAAGAGAAAAACACCCCAAAGCCAATGGCTGCATGAATTATTCCAAATGCTACTGCTGGGTTTAAGCAGCCCTTGTGAATCCCAGGAAGAATTCAAGATTAAAACACCAAGTCATACTTGAAGGGGTGTTTATACACACAGATGACACTACGGCCAAGCTACTGATGTATTATATTAAACAAAGTGTATTTTCATAAATTACTTATTGCCATTTTCCCACTCTGAGTTGGGACATGGCAGTGAAAATACCTGAAAGCCTGAGACAATGTCCAAGTTTCTGTCAGAATGGAATGTAATTAGTGCAAATTAAGCAGCATCCTGAGAAGGAGGAGGTCAGGGAGAACTGGCAGGGTCGAACTGGGTCATTACAAAGCATTTTTATAGCCAGGCAAGCAGGAGGGATCCCAAGTTACCTATTGCTGCTGTGTCTGAACTCCCCCTGCATCCCAGACTTGTCTTTCCACACAGATCAGGACCGGGATCTATCGATTTTATTGGCAGCAGCCAAAGAGCCGTGAATTAAAACTGTAAAAAATCAGCACAGTTGCTCTTTTCTTCTCTTTTTAAATTTTGCATTTTAAAATTGGAAGAAGCAAAGTGGGCTCATCAAAACCCCATGGACTGTTACTTTTCTGTGCTGGGTTTTGTGGCACTTGATGGCTCAGGAGGAAAAGCCTTAAAGCTTATTTATCCACAAATGGGAATGTCCAAGTAAAGCACCATGAATTTACCCCAAAACCTCCACTCTTTGCCTTGTCTGCAGGCTTGGAAATGATGAACACTCATGAGGACACCTTGATCAGCCTTCAAAACTTTGCTTCAGAGATGACATCTGAATATTTAGGGTAGAATTACTGATTTTATAGATGTGCATGTGCACACACGTTTGTGTCTGGGGACACAGGTGTGCAGGGGTGACACTGCAGCTACCAGCTGTTGGCCATCCCAGTTTTTTGGGTTAGGATTTCAAAGAAAACAGGCTCTGTCCTGCTACGTCCGTGTTATTTCCCAACATGCTTTGAAGCCACGTGAATTATTCAGCACCCCAAAAAACCTCCTTTGCAATAATCCAGTCCTTAATGAGTAACAGCCACAACGTGTTGGTTTTGTAGGATCATCCTCCTGAGCATTTCCCACCGTGCTGAGGTCGAAGGAAACTACTCCAAATTTCTGTCAGTGCAGTGAAACTCAGAGGTTGGTGTGTTCAGGGATCTCTCTCTTCAGTGAACAGGGACCTTCTCTCCTGCAGATGAAATGGGGCTGGACCTTCTGTGGAACAACTGTCCCAGGAAAAAGCTCCACAGTGCATCAGGCATTCAGCCCATGGAATCAAAGAACCACTGAGGCTGGAAAAGAGGTTCCAAAAGACCATCGAGTCCAACCTGTGCCTGGTTCCCACCTTGTCACCAGCCCTGAGCACTGAGTGCCATGTCCAGTGATTCCTTGAACTTCTCCAAGGATGGGGACTCCAGCACCTCCCTGGGCAGCCCCTTCCAAAGCCTGACCACCTTTTCCATGGAGAAATTTCTCCTGAAAACCTTGGACCAAAGTCAATGGGATTTGGAGAATGACCCATGTGAAACCTCTGGAAGTGGAAGCTGCACTGGTTGGACTGGAAGCTGTTTTGAAGGCAACTGCAAGAATTTTGCTGTGTGATGCTGAAAAGGCCCTTCACGGTGGATAATGGCCCTGTCTGTATTACACAGAAGAGCACAAGCACCAGGCTCTTCTCCCAGGCCAACAGCAGCTCCTGCAGATTATTCCTTTCTGTCTAAGTGGGATTTTACATCTCGGAAAAGTTCCGGGATGGGAGGGATGGAGATGAGGAAGAGAACTCTGAGCAACTCATGTTTCCCATGCCTTCCTCCCCAGCAGCTGCTCTGCCCAGGATCTCTGTGCTATAGACTTTTTCCTGCCTCTGACAAAACACTAAAAACCCCTCCAGCATGACAACAAAAAATAAATATCAAAAGAACATTTGAAGAGCTCAATAAATTGATCATATTCTGCTGAACCTTCACCCTTGTAACGATAGTACCATTTAAATGCTAATGTCATTTTTAAAAAAGTCAATTACAGGAGTTTTAAAGTAATGGAGTCAGCAGTCTCGATGTAAATCTGTTATATTAATCTGCTCCCTGCACTGTATCCATGGGCACTGATGCATTCACCCCCTTTTCCCTGGAGGGAATGTTCCCTTGCAGTGGTACCAGTAATTGAATCAAGTTGATACGGACACCAAAAATATTGTAAGTCTTGTAGGTAATGAAAAGCATATGTTGATAAAGCCAGTTGCTGTAATTTTGGATAGAAGAGCACTGACATTTGGGAAGTTCAAAATTAGAATTAACCCTTTGATGATGAAGTGACCTGAAATCGTCTTTACAAACTCTGCTAATTTCATGAAGAAAAACTGCTTGAAATCTGCCGTGAGACAGCTGAGATCTATCTCACATTTTCCCTGCTTATCCCAATTAAATTCACTTCCATAAAGACTTCTGCAAAATTTTTTCAAACTGGTTCAGACAAAACATGACAGGATCAGAAAATAAACATTGCTCAGGTCCAAGTTCATTTCTGCACCTTTTGCAGGCCTAAAGAAGCTGGAATGTCACAGCAAAAGAGATGTTTGGGTTGTGCTGCTTAGGGAGGTAAATGGATGCAGCAGAAATCTGCCGGTGTCAGTCCCTACTCAGCAGATTTTGGGCACAGTTCCAAACTGAACAGAATCAGAGAATCATAAAATCATTTTGGTTGGAAAAGACCTCCAAGATTATCAAGTCCAACCTTTGATTGATCTCCAATACCTGGTACACACAAATGGCATTTAGAAGCATCAAATAAACCCAAACCAGAACAAATTATCATTTGAGGAGGGACTTTTAGTTGTGAAGAAACTTGGATAAACCCCAACATTTTGCAGTTCCTCTGATCACGTTGGCCCATAATGAACCATTCAAGTCATTATTGCAGTGGGGTTCAAACAGATCCACAGCCTTCCCTACTCCCACAGCTCGTGAAATGTTTCTCACATTAAACAGGATTCATTTTGGTTTAGGAAAACAGGGGATAACGAACCCTAGGAGAGAGGCTGAACTCCTTGAGTGAGGTAAAATCACAAATATCTGCGCCTACCCGTGCGTTCGCCCACATACAAAGAGGTGCCATCATCTATGACAGAAGATAAAACCTTCTGAGAACTTCCAGACAGTCAGAGCTATCAGAAATAAAAGACTAAACAAACATATTTTTCTAAGTAGTAATAACGAGGGAATTGCGTTCAGCACTGCTCTGAGGCAGAAAGAGAACTTCCAGATAAAATTGTCACGGAATCCATTCCACTTGTCACATAAACACTGCGCTGGGTTTGCTGCTAAGAAGGGGCTGATTAATGGTTCACCAGGATTTTCCTGCTTCTGCCTTTTGTGAATTGATTCTCAAGTGCGGGTCTAATAAAATTTCAGCCAATGTCACACACATGCCACAGAAATATTTCCAGTGCCATCATAAATCCAAACAGTTTGGAACAGGGCGCTCTCAGGGATTTTGTTAACTCGGGGCATTCCTCTGCCACAGTTCAGGGGTTAAAGGGACCTACAAATATTAAAACAAGGCTGGAGTTAAGCACAGAATTCAGGACATGTCTGACAGCATTTCCACATTCTCCGAGCCTGGAACTTCTCCTGAAGTGCTGCAGGCTGGAGTCTCTGGAGAAATCAATCCAGAATTTCGGAGAAGTTTTGTTGCTACCAAAGCAGCCGAAATCCCTTCCCTCGACATTCCCATTCCTCATGGAGCACAGGGAGAAGGGGGCTGGAATCCCCTGGCCTGGCTCCCACTGCACCAGTCTCCCACATTTAATCAGGAATATGGGATCATCCAACAAGGCAAAACCTCCCCGTTAGGGATGCTGCCAAATTCCCTGTGTTGGTATGAGAAAAGTGATGTTTTTTCAACATTTTGGAGTAACTGAATAACCTGACTCACAAGGCAACATTTCACTACTTCCAGAGAAATCTTCCTGTTAAATCTTTTGCTGTTTGGGCAAAATTGAAAATCTCCATTCTGGCACAAAGGTGAGATATTCGAGTCCTAAAAACATTGCAGGACTTTTCTGGGGGCTTTTATCTGCGTGGGTTTTTTTTAAACAAATGAACTCTGAAGCTGGATCTCATTCCTACCAAATCTTCCCACACAACTCCACTCACAATGCCCTGGAAATGGTGTGTCCAGGCACAGTTTATTCCATTGGAATAATACTATCCAGAAAAGCGCTGTCATTTTTGATGTAGACCCACTGTGGAGAACAGAACCACAGCCCTTAAAGACCCAAAAGAGACATAAAAACCTACAAGGTTCCTCCGAAACCAAACCCTCCTGGAAGCTGAGACTTCAGAAGAACAAGGAAAGGAACTAAATTCTTCCTAGAGTGATGTGAAAGGGAATGATCCTTCCAATAAAAGAAATACCTGAAAGAAATCCTGGATTCAGGCTCGGCACTGGCTAAGGGCGATATCTCTGACTAGAGATGAAAAATGTAAGTTAAGAAATGGGATTTTCCCCATTCCAGAGTCAGGAGCGGG
Source organism: Falcunculus frontatus (assembly GCA_013398115.1). NCBI lineage: Eukaryota > Metazoa > Chordata > Aves > Passeriformes > Falcunculus > Falcunculus frontatus. The sequence goes on along the minus strand of VZRV01003565.1, from coordinate 198,265 downwards.
AGGGGAGGATTGAGCCTTGAGGCAGTTCCGCGGCAGCGCCGAGAGGGGGAACCCTCGCCCAGGACGAGCGCCTGGGGTGGACGGGGGATAACGGGAATAACGGGGGGATAACAGGGATAACGGGGATAACGGGAATAACGGGGGGATAAGGGGAATAACGGGCAGATAACAGGGATAACGGGGATAACGGGAATAACGGGAATAACGGGGATAATGGGGATAACAGGAGTAACGGGGGCATAACAGGAATAACGGGGGGATAACGGGA
>VZRV01003565.1:174975-197444 GCA_013398115.1 Falcunculus frontatus | reverse complement strand
GGGAATAATGGGGATAACAGGAGTAACGGCGGGATAACGGGAATAACAAGGGGATAATGGGGGGTAACGGGGGGATAACTGGAATAATGGAGGGATAACTGGGATAATGAGGACAATGGGAATAACAGGGATAGCGGGAATAACAGGAATAACGGGGGGATAACGGGATAACGGAGAATAATGGGAATAACAGGGGGGTAACACGAATAACAGGAAAAACAGGGGATAGTGGGAATAACAAGAATAACGGGAGGGTAAGGGGGAATAATGGGAATAATAGGAGGGTAACAGGGGAATAACGGGGGGTAATGGGGGTTAATGGGAATAACAGGGGATAATGGGAATAATGGGGGCGTAACAGGAATAACAGGGGATAACAGGGGGTAACAGGGCTCTCCCGGCCCTGCCAGCCCCGGGCATGCTGCTGCAGTGGGCACAGGGATGGGGAGGACCAGGAGCAGGGGATAGCCCTTGGCTGCGCAGCCCCGGCCCGTCCATCACAGCCGCTGGTGGTTCCTTGGCCAGCGGTGTTCCAGGAGCAGCAGCGGGCACACGGGAGCAGGACAGGGGGGTTTAACTTGGAAAATTATGGGGAATTATGGACATTATTCTACAGTTGGGTAATATTTGATATTGTTCTATTTTGTAGGAAGATGCTTCCTTTATCCCATGTCCATGGGAATTCCCCATCCTGGACACTCGGGTTGTCACAGCACGGGGGTTGCCTGGGTTTAAGAAAACTTTTGGTTAAGCTTGGAATGAAGCTTCTGTATCCTGAGTGGTTCCTCCAGGAATGCCAAAGGCCAGGCTGGTTCACTGGCCATCAGCTGGAGCAGCACCAGGCACAGGGACACTCCCTGGGGATGCTCTCCCAAGGAATGCTCTCCCAAGGGATGCTCTTCCAAGGGATGCTCTTCCAAGGGATGTTCTTCCAAGGGATGCTCTTCCAAGGGATGCTCTTCCAAGAGATGCTCTTCCAAGGAATGCTCTCCCAAGGGATGCTCTCCCAAGGGATGCTCTTCCAAGGGATGCTCTTCCAAGGGATGCTCTCCCAAGGGATGCTCTCCCAAGGGATGCTCTCCCAAGGGATGCTCTCCCAAGGGATGCTCTCCCAAGGGATGCTCTCCCAAGGGATGCTCTCCCAAGGGATGCTCTCCCAAGGGATGCTCTTCCAAGGGTTTTCACTCCTGAGGGGTGGGGCACTTGGGAATAGGACTGAGAGGTGGCACCAAAGTGCCCCAGGCCAGCAGGACACCTCACCCTGCCCTTCCACTGATCTCCCCTGATCTCTCCTCAAACAGCCATTAAGGAAACCTCCTCCTGGAGCAGGAATCCTCCACAAGGGCAGCTCAGACCCAACAAAATCGATTTCAAACAGTGTCAAAAGACAACAAACTCTGAAGTATTCCTGAAGAAACGGCGTGCAGCGGGCTGGAAGGGAGACAACCCCACAGCCTCCCCCAGCCCATGGTTCCAGCAACACCCTGCACACGAACAGCAGCCAAAGTGAGGCACCCGCTGAGGAAAGAGTGGAAGGAACAGTCTGGAACCAGGAAAATACAAACAAAGTGAGAGTGGAGACTTTTTGTTTGTTTACAATCTTTTTTTCCTCCTTTTCAGTTTGTAAAATAACAAGGAAAAGCAAATGCAGCCTGAGCGCTCCTGAAACCTTGTGTGTCTTGATGGACTGGATGAGCTTGGAGGTCTTTTCCAAAATAAATGATTCTGTGATCTTCTGCCCCATGTCTGCACATTCCCAGCTGGGAATGGTTTTCCAGCCATTCCAACTGTTTTGCCTGGCACAGAAATGTTCATCTTTCAGCAGCAGAAACCACCATTAAACTGGGGGTTAAGAAACCAGGAAATCAGACCTGGGCAAAGGGGCGACAAATCTTTCTGACTCAAAGGAACCCAAAACTCAGAATTCCTACCACAGCCCCAAACAAATTTACCATTTAAAAAGTTGAATTCTGAGTTTTGCACTTTTTATTTCCTTACTTTGCTATGGAACTGAGGGCACTCAAATATTCCTGAAATACCTGCGTAGGTCAGGGGAGAGAAAAGTTGGGAAGCAGGAGGAGCATCCCTGAGCCAGCCCAGCCTCTCACACAGACAGGGCCACCCCAGCGCTCACCTGAACCTGCTGATGCTCAGGGGTTTTACAGCTCTTTGCTGAGTCATTTACAACCAAACTGCAATTGCTCTGCTCTCAATTAGTATTTTCAGTGATTTTCAGTGGCTCCACATGCAAAGGGCCAAAGAAACGAGGTAAGAACACCCCGTCCCATGGTGGCTTTGTCAGCACTGTGTGTGCTTGTGCAAACGCTTCCCCTTGAGACAGGTGCTGGATAAACAATCCCAATCCCACTGAAATCCATGGGAAAACTCCTTGCTCTGCTTGGGCCACAATTCTGCACCTGAATTTTTGGATCCAAGGACAACAAGACCTTTAGCTCTGTGTCCCTAATGCAGGTACAGCAATAGGGGTTGGTGGTTATTTAAAATCAAATGGTAGCTGTTTCTAGAGAACCAACTGCCCTGAGTTTTCTTGAAAACGTGAAGATTTTTTAACTCCTCTCATCCAAGAATCGAGCTCCTCTCATCTTCCAATTGAAACTTGGACATATTTGCCCGTAGGAGCATGTTTCCCAGTTAGAAAATTCTAAAAACAAATGGTTCAGACATTTTTATAGGCATAAAAACTCAAGCCAAGTTGGTTAGTGGTTTCAGATGCTTTTTATTTGCAAATCAGAAAGGGCTTCATTTATAAATTGAAATTGTACTGGCTGCTAATCCTGAAGGCAGGCTCAGGCCTTTGGCTCTGCTTGGAGAAGGAGAAATAATGCAGTTTAAAGACAAATTATTTCATTTGGACCAATGAGTGCTGTGGTTGGATAGGGCATTTATTTTATAGCAAAACTCACAGAAGAAGTCCTTTGGATTGAGAGTTCCACCGTTTTTAGGGCACTGCACTGTGGGGACACTGCCCTCCTCTGAGGATCTGCACCACAGCCTTGCTCCCAAACGTGAAACTTGGGAATTTTAGGGATAATTCCTGCTCCTCTGTGGAGCACAGGCTCTTTACACAAGGTGCTGCACCACCACACTGCTGAGGAGCTCCCAGTCCACCCCATCCAGAGACAAAATCGACTTTCCCATGTGTGGAAGATGGATCTGATGAACTGAGACGATGAAGGTGATCAAGTGTCCCCACAAGTCTGTGCTGGGACACACTCATCTCAAATCTCTGAGACCACAGGTTGCCTCTCGCAAATTTCTACCCAAATTTCGGAAACTCTCCCCTTTCTGAAGCACAGTAGGAACTTTCTGATTACAGAACCACAGAATCACAGGATCACTGAGGTTGGAAAAGACCTCCAAGACCAAGCTGTGACTCCACTTTGTCACCAGCCCAGAGCTCTGAGTGCCATCTCCAGGAGTTCCTTGGACACCTCCAGGGATGGGAACTCCAAATCTCCCCTTCCAAAGCCTGGCCACCCTTTCCATGGAGAAATTCCTCCTGATGTCCAACCTGACCCTCCCCTGGCACAGCTTGAGGCCGTTTCCTCTCACTCTGTCACTAATTGCTGGGAGAAGAGAATAATTAGTCAAGGTGATTATTCTTCTCATTGAGTAACACACTCAAGATTGGAGAGTTGTGTCTGAGCTGTGAGCCTGCATCAAAATTTAATATTGGAGCTTTGAAAATGGCCAAGTTTTGGTATCTCATTTCTGGACAAGATGAACAAAGCAGGAAATATTTTTAAAAGCTACGTTCAGAAGGCAGCGATCAGTGCGCCAGAGCTGGATTATCTTTCCACACCTAAGGCAAGGCTGGACAGGAGTTTCTCCATTTCTTCCTGTCCTCATTTCCCTCATCCTGCTACACTCAGTGCAAGACAAGTCTGCAACGCTTGCTGAGCTCAGCTCACCCAGTTCTCGTCCTGCAGAGAGCGTGAAAACCAGCGGCCACGGTGGCAGCTCTGCAGCCAGCTGCTCACAGCCCTGAAAGGCTTCCACAGAAACCACTGGAACCTCTTCACAGCCCCAGAGCACCTTGTCTTTGCCCTCAGCACTTCACACCTGCCTCACACAAAACAACAGTGAGCAGCTCCTCCAGCATCCTTGAGGACACTGTCAGAGCACCCAGGGAACTCTCACAGGGATTGGCACCTTGGAGGACGTGCCAAGTGACAAAGAAAACAGGTCCTGTTTCAAGGAATTCATAAATCAGGAGTGGAACAAGACCTAAAAGAAACAGGGGAGAGAACAAGGAGGGAAGAGCTGAGCCAGGTTTACTGTTTGCTTCCCAAGCTCCTCACGTGCAGTTTCATGGCTGGGGATGGCACCTGGGGGGTTCCCAGGGATCTCAAGGTGAACCCACAGCCTGAACAGAGATCACAGAAAACTCCAATGGCTGCAAGGACAAAGGTGGCACAAAACCAACAGCAGTGGGAAACGATTGGCAAAACTTAAACCTCCTGTAGGAACAGTTCAATAGTTACATAAAATACAAACAAAACAGTTTCTTGTGGGTTCCCCAACCTAGTCCAGAATTAATTTGTCCAAGTACCATCCCATTAGTTCCCTGAAATAATTCCCGGTGCTCTCTCTGGTCTGTGGCCTCTACAATCCAATCCCACCCTCTCTGGCCTTCTGTTAAATTGTTTTCCTCCCTGCTGGAAAGGAAAATCCCTGGTGTTGGGGGGCTGCTGCACCTCCACTTCCCCGGCCGAGCTCAGAACTCGTTATCGCGCCCGGGCAGCCCCTGCGCTGTCTCCTGCAATTGTTCCTGCTCAAGCCACTTTTCTTTTTTTTTTGGAAGAGTGGTGGTGGTGTTTTGTAATTTATAGCAAAATAAGAAATGATTCCTTATAACAGAAACCATTCTGTTGCTGCAGAGTCCTTATTTAGCTGCGTTCGAAGAGCCAAGGAAAAGCTGTTCCGTGGCTCGCGATCGAACCACGCAGCTTCTTCTTCCTAACACCTCCCACAGGCCACATATCAACCCTGCACTTCCTACAAACGATAAGCAACATTCATTTTGATCATTCACAGTTGTTTTGGGGGTTGGTAGGCGATAGGCTTCTCTCTCAGTCTCTCACCTCCTCCCCAAACTGTCTGCGGCTCCCCCGTGCCAGCCCTGCCAGCGGAACCAGGGAGTTTCCTGCTCAGGGGAGAGCACAAACACGAAGCTGGGGTGTTCCAAGCCCTCCCCATCACAGTCCCCACCCCCAGGGATTACAGACAGTGCCCTGCCCGACTCCTTGGAGATCCAGCTCAGGGTCTGGAAGTGACAGCTCCATCAGGCAGGGCACCAGGCAGTGGGAGCACCCTCTGTGCCAGCACTGCCTGAGGTGTTAAAGCCTGACCTGGCTTTTTAACATCTCAAAATTTACCCCTGAAATTTCATTTCCATGCTTGCAGAGGGTTCCCTTTCCCACTCCACGCCCTCTCAGAAACAGATAAGATTTCAGCCACTCTCTTCCAGCACCAGGTGCCCTCTCCCTACTCCCTCCCAGGAACAGGCTGATGCTTCGCTTGGCTTTTCTCCTCCTCTACTGGGAAAAATCCCCACTCAGGCCTCACTTCTTTTGGACAATCCTGGGATCTGGCAGCCCCCAGGAGGGGCTGGGCTGGCTGTGTCAGAGCACAGAGCACCCCAATGTTCCCCGTGGGAGTCCCAGACCTCTGGAGCAGAGCTGAGAAACACTGCCCCTGTTCTTCCCCACATGCCCCAGCTGAATATTCCTGTTCTTTCCAACCACTTTGATCTGACCATAGTTACCCAAAAACCAACCATTTCTTGGGGACCCCGACCTCAGGCTGCGTCAGGATCCAGGAACTGTGGTTTATCTGCTTCCGTATCCCATAAAAGTGTGGATTTCAGTGTCCATACTCCAGGACAAGAGCTTTAGGCACCTCAGCAGGACCAGCACCACCCATTGCAGCCAGTCCCTGCCTGTGGATCCGTGGAAAGCTTCCGTCTCACCCCAATCCTCCCATGAAGTTGCCAAGCAGAAGTTCCCAGAGTGGCTCATATGTTTTTAGAACACTTACCACTCTATGAGCAGCTGCACTCGGTGAAAATTGTATTTTCAGGATTTAAAAGCAGCTTCCCTGAGAATGTCCCAGCTTATAACCACCCCCAAGGATGTTTTTAACACTCCAGTAAATAAGGGACTGAAGAAGAACTCGTGATTAAACCTGAACTGTTTTAAATTCACAAAACCTGAACCTTTTTTAAATCCTTGAAAGTGCATTCATGGGCTCAGTGGTCTGTTAATGATTTTACTTTTACACCATTTTCTTAGAACCACAGGTTTGTTTTCCACAGATATCAAAGTGCCAAGGAAACCTAAAAAACTGCTCAGGAGGTACTTTGTGTTCACTTCTGACTACGAGGGACGAGCACTTGAACAAGTTTGGAGTGTTTGCAGCCTCTTCAGTGTTTCAAAACCACCTCGGAGTCCTCAGCCCTGCCCGGGAGGAGGTTCTTGGCCCGAAAGCTGATGGGATTTGATGTATTTTTAGGGACATTTCAGATGTGAGCACTGCCCTGGCGGAAGCCTCCACTGCCTGTTGCATTTAACAAAACATTTTGTGCCAAAATACAGAATCTATCCCTCCCCAAATACCTGGGCAATGCTTTATTCCAGGGGCTCCTTCCCACACGTGCAGTGTTTGCTCCCTCACAGCTGAGTGTCCTAAGCCACAGAACAACCCATGAATCTCACAGGATTCTTGTAATGGCTTTTAAACCCTGCATTGTGGGCTGTTTATGGCGCAGTTGCATTTGCTTTAGAGATTTGTTTTAATGCTGTTGGTGTTATTTAGAGAGATATTAAATTCAAACAGCTTTATGGTTGCTAATAAACATCTATTACCATTACAGACATTCTGATATAAAAAGCCTCATACAGGTGCTTTCTCTCAACTATGCAGATTTGATTGATTAGGCCACAGTAGTTTATTTTACACTTCAGTGGTCACTAAATCTATCATTAAGATTAAAAATTGCAGTTTGTGCAGTCTGGGAATAACTACACATTTAAGCTGTAAAATAAAAGTCACTTTACCAAAATTCAGGGGAAAGGGGGGAAGGGTGGGGAGGAACACAACAGAGAGGAGGTTAAAAGAAAAAAAGTTTTGCAACACCTTATTCAGTTCTTCAGAAGATGAATTTCACGGAATCGTGGACTGGTTTGAGTTGGAAAGAACCTTAAAGATCGATTTGTTCCACCCCCTGCCATGCCAGGGACACCTTCCACTATCCCAGGTTGCTCCAAGCCCTGTTCAGCCTGGCCTTGGACACTCCCAGGGATCCAGGGGCAGCCACAGCTTCTCTGGGCACCCTGTGCCAGGGCCTCCCCACCCTCACAGGAAGGATTTTTTTCCATATATCCACCCTGAACTTTCCCTCTGTGAGTATGAAGCCATTCCCCCTTTTCCCATCACCTCAGGCCCTTGCAAAAAATTCCATCTCCATCTTTCTTGTCAGCTCCTTCAGGCATTGGACAGCCACATTTAGGTCACCCCGAACCTTCTCTTGTCCATGCTGAGCATTCCCAATTCCCTCAGCCCTTCCTCGTGGGAGATGCTCTCCACATCCAGCATCCCCACAAACACAGACTCTGTGAAGTCCTGGGCTGCAAAGCTGTGATGAAGACGAGTCTGCTGCATCCATATTTCGGACAGCACTGAGCCCCTTCCCCTCGGGGCGCAGTAAAACCCCCTGGCATTCCCTGTGGAGCAGTCCCATGGCAGTTTTTGCCCCGCTGCCACGCCGGAGCCGCGCTCCGAGGAGGGACTCGGCCGACTCCAGGCGTGACATTTGCACTCCCAATTCCGCCTGCAGCGCGGTGTCATTTGTTACTGTCTCCTGCATGAGCTGCAGCACGGTGCCCACCAGCCTCGGGTCCATCCCCCCGTAGCTCCGTGGAAGCCCAGGCTGCCGAGCCGTGCTCCGACAGTGACCACCTGGGAGCAGCTTGATGAATGGCCGGTTTATAATGCTGTCATGCCAGCTTTGTCCTGGGGGAAATGTGTGTCTCTCTCAAAACAGCTTATTACCAACCTGTGGCTGGGGCCATGATCAATCACGCTGATCAGATATGGCAAACGTGGTAACTGATATAAAAGAAGATTTCTCGCTACACAGTTCGAGGTTAACGTGACAAATGATGGAGTGAGAAAGAATAACTTAGAGGGAAAAGCCAAGCCATTAGAGGCTGAACTTGGAAGTGGTTTTGGGGAGCAGAGTTCACAACACGTCCTTTTAACATGAATTCCCTGCTCGTTGAGGTAACCCTGAATACATTCCCTCGCAGAGTTTCTTGTGTAATCTGGAAGGAACAGCTTTTTAAACACACAGTCTGATTGTAAAGAGAAATTTAACCCCCCTACACCCATTCTCGGTATTGGATATGATGGGTTATGGTGCAAGGAAATGCAAGATTCCAGGTGAAAAGCCCAGGGCAGAGATGCACCACATCTTGCCAAAATCCCAGAATATTTTGAGGGATTCCATTGTTACCCAGAGCAGAGCTATCTGAGAACGGTACTCTTCCCAGAATTCAATCTATTTGCCTTCAAATCCGTGGAGGAGGAACAGTGGAACCCTGCACGTGCATAACTTCCCTAAAACATACCCGTAAAACACACCCTGCAAAACAAGATCCAAGGACGGCTCCATTTGGTCCCTTCTCCACTCCCCGAATTTCTCTGAATGCTCTGATCATTAAGGCCCTTTAATTTCCCTGCTTGCACAGTTCTGAGCCCAGATCTGTCAGAACTGGCACTGAATTTGTCCCGTTATCCTTTTGGTCCGGAGCAGGGAGCATCCCTCCCGGATCAGCACACGGAGCTGTGGCTCTGGGAGACCCTCTGGCAAACACCTGATATTATTCACTTGACTGAGTTTGTGAAAACGAAGCCTTATTTGCTGGCAGAATTAATGAGAAAAGAATCTTCAATGAGACAATAATTTATGGCTTCCGCCTGACAGCGAAACTCGTGCGACTCAATTCCTCACAGGAAAGGCAGATATTTTGGGGGGAAAAGTGTGGATTTCTTTCCAGAAACACGGTCTGTCATTTCAAAATCGGGTTCTTAGCTGGATATTTTTATTTTATGAAAGCCTTCCAGAACTGATGAAGGTTGGAATAAACGGCCCTTTGTTCCCCTTCCCGTACCAGTGCATTTAATGACAGCGAAATAAAATTTGCTCTGTGGCTGCCTGCCAGAGATCCTATGATACAACCAACTCACAACATATTTCAAATTTTGTGTTGCACTGAAAATCAGGACACATTCGGATGGGTTTGGGGCTGCACACATCCAGCGTTATCTCCCGTCACCGCACGGAAAAGCGAGAGCTACGAATCGTATCCTTTTCCCCAAGACTCCCATCTCTAATCTGGCCATAAACACCAACTCTCTGCCTTTTCAAACGCAGCAAACCGCCACGAGAAAAGCCAGAAATGCGTCAGACAATAAAAAGAGGGATAATGGCCACCAAACTCCGCTCTTCTCCCCCCTCTTTTTTGAACAGATAGGTTTTAGACTCTATAATAATCACGCAGCTAAGATACAAGGTCTCTTGTTGGCAATAACCTACATGACATGACTTAGAAGGCAGGTGTTACTGTAATTAGCTATTGTTTGACTATCAAAAGTCAGAGCTGATTAAAGCCACTAAGTACAAGTGCACTATTTTATTTCAAAGAATATTATGAACTGCATGCTGGGACTCTTTCACTGCGGCCCTACCTTCCGGAGTCTGCTAAGAGCCCATGCCAGCAGTAATCAAAACTAAAATCTGCATAAACCTTCAGGGTTTTAATTCAAGCAGAGCCCTTTCATTAGAAATATGTTACTTTATGAAATCTGGTCGCCAGCAAGGGGAGAAAAATGTGACTTCTTAAGAAAAGTGAATGGCATCTCTTTAGTGATTAACCCAAGATTAATGGAGGCTCCTACTGCTCGGCCTAAGTCCATTTTATTGCTAATTCATTTAGGTACTATTTCAGATGTACTTGATGAAAGTCACCTGCTAAGAAGTCATGTTTTGGCAAGCAAGGATAGCCATTATGGTCAAATCCCAAATAGAATTTTTATTAAAGAAGCTTTGAAAAGTGTCTTGTATTAGTCTTTCACAGACATACCATTTAATGTGCTCAATTAGTTAAAAATTTGGGGCCCAAGTCACTAATCAAACATTCATAATGCTTTTTTTTTTAATATTTTTTTAGTCCACATGCATCTCTTAATGTCCCAGGTAGGATGAACACTGCACTGAACAGGGACATTTATATTCAGACAAAAGCAGCAGTGCTGAGACTCACCAAGAAGTGGGTGGGATTTGGGTAAGTGCTCGGTGGGATCCCTGAAATGTTGGCTTGGCAGAGCATCTCTTTGTTCCCCGGGATGCTGTGGGGAGTGGGGACTTATGCAAATCACATGTTCCTCAAACTGTACCTAATCATCCAGCTTTGGCTTGTGTGCGCGTTTGGAGCACGAGCTTTGATCCCTTAAACACAAATCATTTCGGTTTTCGACTTTTCTGCAGTTTGTTCTTTTGATAAATGAGAGTTTGGGCGATTTCATGGTAAGAGGGCCCAGAAGCCTGGCATTGTGTGCACCCTGAGATCTCTTCTACCCAAACAAAGCACCTCCACAGCCCGTCCAAAGTTCGTCCCCAGTCTGGGCAAGATTTAGCTTGATCCAGGGGCAATCCCATGAGCATGGACATCCCTGTGAGGTGTTTCTACCCTTTCCAAGACACTGAGCAACCCACGAGGGACTCTGATGGTGTGAGCTTTGCTTCCCCACGATGCTGAGAGGGGAAATCCTGAGAGCCAGCCCGGGATCACTCACTCTGCAGAGATAAAAACCCCATTGCAGGGGTGGGTCTGGGGATCACAGAGCTTTGATTGTGCCCTTCTCTTTCAAAAGAGGTAAAAAACCCCCAAAGGTGGTGGTGGGAAATGATTGCAGGTGAGGAAGATGTCCGGATGCTGCTGCTCTGCTCAGGCACCTAAACCCTGTATCAGTGAATTACTGATAACATTACTGATAACCGTCACTCATCTGAGTGCTCACACTGGTCTGGGTGCTCATGTACAAAGCCAGAGCCTGAGAACCCCCCTCACAACCTGCCCCGCTTTGTACCTGCTGAGGGTGAGACAGTTTTGGTGACAGAAAGTGGCAAATCAATCAAAAAATGTCTGTTTTGGGTATTCTGGCTTGTTTGGCGCTCTCTCCACAATGGGGGTGAAGACTGACAGTGACCCGACAGCACACACGACCCAAACTCTACCCTGAGAAGGGAAACAATCTGGTTCCTAAATGTATTGGTTTATTTTATTTGTTAATGACTGATCCAGTTTCCAAAATGCTGACTGGAGTTGCCAGGAATAGCGAGAGCCACAGAACCAGGAGTGCAGAGCAGGGTGCCACAAACCAAACAGCTCCCTGATGGGTGTCAACATCCCCTCCAAGGGGAGCAAAATTCAGAATTATCAGCAATGGCAGCACATCCCGTGGCAGAATTCTCCTCCTGGGAGACTCCACACGACCCAGCCTGGACTTAAAGCCCTCGGCTGGGGGAATGTGGTGCTAAAGGAGCCGCCTGGGTGTGATAACAAAGTTATCCTAATCTGTCCCTCTTGTGTGCCGGGGCACTCACACATGCAAATCTTGTCTTGTTCCACCGTGTTTGTTCACCTCCAGAGTCCTTCGGTGATTCAAATCTGTGTCTTACTATCCTATAATACCCTTGTCTAACAGTTCTTTTTAAATGCATGTGTTAATTATCTTGCCACCGCTGTAATTTCTCCCTGTAGTCCATTAATTAAGAGGTCACAATCTAAGAGCATGTTTACCCAATAAGCTTTCTTTTTTAATTATCCTAATTGCTTGGATACTGACAAAGACTCCATCCCTCCCCTTCCTCTGAGTGGATTAGAAAACGACATTTCAAAGCCCCACACAATGATGGGTCTGTAAAACACACATATATTTATATCTGTTTTTATAACTCCGTGATGTTCAAACATCAAAGGTCAACAAGACTCAAGGCGCTGCATTTGCATGGCTGTATAAAATGTGCAGACAAACTGCTCTCCATTAATTGATCCATTAGCCTGGAATGTTCTATCGGGCAGGAAAAATATAAGGAAAATCTTCAGAACAGGAACGAGATGGCTGCTCACAGCTTGGTGTGTCCTGGAGACCACCAGAGCCTCCCATCCCCTGCCTGCAGGGATGGCTTCGGATAAAAGCAGGCAGAAATAGAAATAAGCAAGGAAAAAAGGCACTCAGCTTTCACTGCAGCAAAGATCAGTTTTATTCTCCCTGTCCCCAATATTCCCTTCCCATGGGTCACATCTCGGCGAGCTGGTCCAAATAAATAACTTTTTTACTGACTTTGCAAAACTCGACAGACAAAATCTCTACCACATAAAAATTTTTTGTCTAGTTTTTAAAAGGGAAAAACAGCTATTTGAATTCCAGATAGGATTTTAACACAACAATTAGCAGAAATCATGTCCAGAAAAATTACTACTGTGACAGAATGTGAAACAACATTTGATATGTCAAGAAAAGTGATTTTTTTTTTGTTTTGTTTTAATAAAGCAAATGTCTCACTCAGACCAGTCATCTCAGGAACTATATAACAGAAGTATAATTACTTAGAAATTGCTTAGGTAAGCGTGATTGATGCATGGTAAATAGATGTTTCCAGCACTTATTGTTTCTTCCTGATGGATTAGGAAGAGTTGTTTAACAGTTCATTTGACCAGTCTCTCCTGGTGTTTCTCGAGTCTGGCTGTGCCAGTCAGCACCAGCAGTTCCTGGTAGTTTAAGTCTCTTTAATAAAGATTAAGATGTCAGAGGTCCTGCATTGCACAAAATCCCGATTTTATTAACTTCTCATTATCAGCTGAAATATGAAGTGCATTTCTTTTCATCTGGAGAGCAGCACTTTCTCAAGGGAAAGGACAGATACATCAGATACATTTAGGGTGGTTTAGAGTGGGTTTGCCCCAACCTTGGCTGGTGCTGGGGAGCATTTTCTCACCCAAGGGCATCCCATACGTGGATGTTTCTCCCCAGAAAGTGTTGGAATCCCACGGCTGTGGATGCATCACTGAGCTGGCAGCGCTGAAGGTGGGGCTGAGCACTCACACTGCAGCACTTAAGTCAATAAGGCTTCCATGAAACAGCAGCAAAAAGTGCTGGGCAGGAAGACTGAAACCTCGGAAGTCAGGGCTCAGCCAACTTTTCCCTCCTCACACCCAGCAGATCCCGAGGAGTCACAGCAGCAAGACCACACAAAACTCATCTAAAGAGATCCTGGAGGTATCCAAAGTGCACCTGCCCAGCAGGCAGATAAACTCTGATGCCATCGAGGTGAACTTAGGCAGCACCTGATAAAGTGAAACTGCGGCAGCCCCGTGCGGCTCCCGAATGTGTCACTTGGGAAAGGCTCCGGCTCAACCCCGTGGGTTTTATCACGTCTCACCCCAAAACCCTGCAGGTCACTGGTACACGAATGGATGCTGCAGCAGGATCACACTTCCCCCTCGTGATACTCCCAGCCACGCTCTCAAGGGATTTCTGAAAGCTGACAAATTGATGTATTTTGCATATTTTAAAAGCAATTCTTCGTCGAACTTCTTGTTTTCCAGCCTGCTGATTGCGGGGAGGGCAGAGCTGGCACTGTGTGTGTTTGAACAGGCTGGCTCTCGCTGGGAATCTCTCCACGGAAAGAGTTAAGAGGGAAAAACAGTTGTTGTGGTGTAAGCCTGGTCCTGCGCACGGGATCCCAGCCACAGCAGCCTCCCGGGAGGGTTAAGCTCTATTACTTCTGGTCCCTGACACTGCTAATGGCACTCTCTAACTAATTGCATTTCTATACCTCCACATACGGCTGGGCAACAAATAAGCCCTTTAATCAAACAGCTTCATCTACTTCTAATTAATTCCATTTCTATGCCTTTTTAAGAGCACAGGAACATACAAAGATAGAGATGATGGAGCGCATTCCGTTCCCGGCTGCCGACAACTGCTCTGCTCAAGATGTGTCCCCACCTCACACCTTCCGTGTTCCAGCTGCCTGGGCCTGGTTGGATTCACACCAAAGCTCACAAGTGGCCGTGTGGAATCATCTGGGATTCCCTTTTGCGACTGCCACGGGGTTTAATCACTTTTTGTTTCCATCAGAACCCGCGCTGGCCTTGCCCTGCCGGCGCTGAGGGACGACTGTGGCATCAGCTGAGCAAACACAAGGGGTTGTTTGCACACCCAAACCCAACGCAAAGCCTTCCATTCGAGGGCCACCAGCTTTGAAGGAAACGCTGATTCCTCCCCAACATTTACTTCTTTGATAAAACAGGTCGATGCAGCAGAAGGGAAAAAATAATAAAAATTCCCCCCCATCTCGGTGTTTAGGGTAGAGAACCACATGGGAGCTGCCTGTTGCAAAGGTATGTATGTACAAAAGGCTCGATAAGTGGGTGCTGAGCAGCGAGGAGTGGCAATTATCAGTTGCACATATCATTAGAGTCTCTCGGCTTTTCAATGGCACGGAGCTCCCGACGCCGTGTTTGCCGGGCCAGGTAAAAGGGGACTCTTAATGCTGTGCAAATATGACTTACCAAAGGACTTTGCTTTCTCACCTATTCTGGGGCTTTTCAAATCAACATTATTAATTGGTGCCTTATCGCTGAGGGCTGTCTGGCAGTTAAAGGATGTTTCCACCCAGTGCAACGATACATAGAAACTCAGCAATGTCAGCCGCAAGGACAAAGAGCTGCCATGTTGAAACAGAAAAATGCTTCGACACCTTCCATCTTCTTTATGAAAGCACTGAGCATTCCAGCATTCACGTGCGGCTGTTAGTCCACATTCTATCCTCCTGCTTTTAACTTCATATATTAATTCAGAAGTCTGGCTTACAGTTGCAAGTACTAGGACTTCTACTCTTCCTTTTTCTTTCTTTCTTTCTTTCTTTCTTTCTCTTTCTTTCTTTTTTTCTTTCTCTTTCTTTCTCTTTCTCTCTTTTTTCTTTTTCTTTTCATTCTTTATTTCTCTCTCTCTCTTTCTTTTTCTTTTTCTTTTCTTTCTTTCTCTTTCTCTCTTTTTCTTTTTCTTTTTCTTTTTCTTTTTCTTTTTCTTTTTCTTTTTCTTTTTCTTTTTCTTTTTCTTTTTCTTTTTCTTTTTCTTTTTCTTTCTTTTTCTTTCTTTTTCTTTTTTTCTTTTTCTTTTTCTTTCTCTTTCTCTCTTTCTCTCTTTCTTATCTTTCTCTCTTTCTTCCTCACTTCTTTTCTCTTTCTTCCTTTCTCTTCTTCTTTCTTTCTCTCTTTTTCTCTCTTCCTTTCTCTCTTCCTTTCTCCCTTTCCTTCTTTTCCTCCCTTTCCTTTCTTCCCTTCCTTTTCCTCTGCTTTTCTGCTATCCAGGTGTGTACAAACACACATTTTAGAATCCAGATCAACTGGTTTCCATGCTGGAAAATGCAGCTAGCATGTGACTTTGGGACTTTCAGCCCCTCAGATCACCTTGCTCTCCACCTGGCAGCTCTCCTGAGCACCAAACACACTTGAAAACGGAGAAAAATGTTCGGCTGATAAGGAAAACTGAACACAAAGAGCACGACACTTCCCAGGCACCATTAAAGGGAAGCAAAAGGAGTCTAAAAGGAGAAGAAAAGCTTTCCGTGCCCCCAGCTCACATTTTTTTCCCCGTGTGCTGCGGGCTGCACGTGCGGAATGAAAGCACAGCCAGGCTCCTGCCTCCTTCACTGCCTTTCACACTGATTAACAAGATAAACTCAGGAGCACCATGAAAACCCGTGTGGCTGCAAGGGAGCTGGGGAAGTGATCCCGGCTCCCCCTCATTCTCACTCAGGGTTGTGGATATCCAGGTTTAGACAAATATCCTGGCAGGTATTTGTCTAAACCTCTTAAGAGCCTGCAGTGGCAGGTATTTTATCTCCTCCCCAGAGAGCCTGCTCGGGTACTCAGCTGTTCCAGGGGCTCGTTTTTCTCAGCATCCAACCCAAACCTTCCTTGCTACAAGGTTGGTTCCTCCTGGTCTCGTTCTGACGGGTGTGTGATACAGATGAGTGACCCTTAATGCAAAATACGAATTTCCGCTGCTTCTTTTACAGCATGACATCTGCTTATCTTAGAGAAATTTCCCTGTACAAGCACAAAATCAGATAGAATTCATTTTTTAAAGGGATTTTTGTGCCTCTGAAAGAGGGTTTCCCTCTGCCATCACATTAGCTTTGCAGTTTTACAACAGCAGAACTGTGAATTGAGATGCTCAGCAGGTTTTTTCTTATTATTTTTTTTTTTAAAGGAAATGGTTATTCATTGATATTTAAAGAAAAAGCAAACAAATATTTGATGTTAGCATGAAAGGGGGGAGCCCTGGACGAGCACAGAAAACGCATGTGAGTTGTTTCATGGGACTGAAAACAACCAGGGGGGGAAATGGGGGAAATTTACCTTACTGCAAAGGTAAATCCTGGCTGTGTAAATACAGAGGGAGGTTTGGTTATCCTCAGATGGGAGAGAGAGACCCCAAACACACGGCTGTTATAACTCAGACTCTGACATATTTCAGCATCACAGAAAAGGAGCACAAAAAGCACGAGACTGAGGGAAGAGCAGAGATACAGGAGGGCGGTGAGATCAGCACAGTTTGTGTCCTACCCAAAGAGAGTCCAGCAGGTTTTCTGACTGACACTAAATAATAATTTAACCACAGAGCTGAGAAATGGAGCTGGAAAATCCCCTTTCCCTCTTAAAAGCCTAAAATCTGCTGGTTATGCCAGTCGATTTTTGGCTATGCTCTGTGGATACCCAATCCATGTAGATATATTTTTAAAAAGTCCTTTCTCTTGAATTCTACTCCTCTGCAAGAAGCAAAGTGCACTCAAAGCCTTGTCCAGCTCTAAAGAATTTCTGAACTTTCAAATAGAAACTCCATTAGTTTATTTTCTCATCATTTATGTGCACAAGCTTCCGACACTTCCAGGCTTTCCCTGGCATTCCAAACAGAAGAGAGAAAACGCAACAAGAAAATCTATTCCTCGGGTATTTCCAGCCCAAGTAGTTTGAGGAATTAGAGGAAATCTATGAAAGAATAATAAAAAAAAAAGTCAGGTGCGAGGTTTTCATGGATGTTTTTCAGACCAAAGGGGTTCTGATGGATTTCAGAGGTGCGTCCAAACTTCAGAGAGAGTTTCCAAACCAAACCTGGCTGCAAACCTCTGACATCAATCAGCTGCTCGTTTGCCAACCTTCCTATCATAGAGCAAAAAAGGACCATTTAAAATCATCTCAGAATATTCTGCTTTCATGGCTGTTTTACCCTGTAACACTCTGAAGTCACCAGAGCACAAATATTCGTATTGCAAATGCTCAAAGCCTTGCTCTGAGCTCAGCAGTAACGTGGACACACACCACAGTTAAATAATAAATCTCGTTTTTCTGACTTCATTACTCTGAGAAAACGGTTCTATCAGGATAATAATAATTAAAATCCCCACAACTGGCCATTATGGTGTCTTTTCTTGGAATTAAATACTTTAAATAGCAAAATGGATCACTGAGCTGTGTGAACAGCAGCTGGACATGACGTGCTTTGCTTAAAGCCAACCCAGCTCCCGGATGAGGATGGGATTTGCTGGATGCTTGGACACCTCTGATACAGCAGAAAAATGAGCATGGTTGAAATCCCACATTTCCTACTCCAGGAGTGCCTGGTTTGTACCCACTTTTAGCAGGAGATGCTCTGGGGTCTGCAGGAAAGGCCATCAGAGCAAAGGAGCACATGGTGAGCAGAGACCTGGAATGGAGGGTGGGACACCAACCCCAGTTCCAAGTTTTTGTTGGCAAAAGGAGTGGCAAATACAAACTGCCAGGAATAAATTGACATTGGAACCCAGAGGACATGTTCTAGTCATCAGCAGACACAAGGCTGAGAGGAAGGATCTCACTCAGGGACAGCTCAGCCTCCTTAGGAAAAACTGCCACATCCTTCCTGCTCGGGATCGCAGGAAACCAGGAAAATAACCCTCCAGGACTGCTCCAGAGCTCTGTTCCCAACAGGAATTTAGGTGGAAAAGAGACACCCAGCCAGAAAAAAGGAATGAGGTCAGTGTAAGGAGCATCCCAAGCCCAGACAGAGCTGGTGGTGTTTTCCTGTGAATGGATTCACCTGGCAACCCCGGCCCCAGCTCAGAAGTTTTCCAGGATTCACGTTTTTTAAGGTTCCCATGACAAGGAAAGTGATTAATCTCCATTTCATGGCAGCAGGAGCTGAGCAAGAGACTGCTTGGGTTTGCCAAGATAACCAGGAGAAAAGTCCAGCTTATTTCTGGGCAGCACTACAGAAAGAGGGAAAAAATGGAACCAGGTATTAAGGGAAGAGATGAACAATGAAAATCAAGACTTTCCTGGTTTTACATATAAATATAAGTAATTGGAAGGGCAAACATTCAAGAAAAGAAAATTCCTCTTAATTCATTTTTAAATTGAGCACTTAAGTAAAGAAGAATTTAGCACTGTCCTAGAAACTACCTTGAGGCAGCAGCACTGGCACGAATTTCCAGAGTTTTCCCAGACTTTCTGCGAGGAAGAACCAACATTCTGGGGGAGAGGAGCTGCAGCTGACGACTGAAATTCCAGTGGAAATTCAGAGAAGCAGTTCCTTCAGGCCTTGTGATTTATTCTTCTGGAGCAGAAGGAATCATTGCACCAAGCAGGATCTGAGATGTCCTGACAGCAGCAGTGCAGGACCATCTCTGCAGCTGTTATTAATGAGCTGGAAAAACGCTGGGTAGCAAATTCACCTCCCCTCCCCAAGGCCAGAATTCATGGCAACAAATCCCTAAAATAATCAGCTAACTCCCGAAGATTAGCAGAGAGGATGCCTCCATATGACAGAAGATTTCTTAATTTCAGTTTCTTTTAAGGCCACACTGAGCAAGAGGAAAGTTTCCTCTGAAGTTTATAAATTAGTTTCTAATCTATTCCACAGCTTTCGGTGTTTCTGATCTATATTCTGTGTTACAGTCTAAAATAAGGAGGGGGAAAAAGTAATAAAAAAAATGGATCACTTGGGTTAGCCAAAAAAAGGATTTAAGCACTTCATTTAGACTCCTTCTGCTGCTACTATTATTATTATATGGATATATATTTTTATATATATTTATATACATGTTTACAGAGTGTTGCTGAAATTTCCATGCTGAAATTTCCAGAGGGAAGGCACCACTGAACATCACAGAGGAGCTGACTTCTGGTGATTACTTTCCTATATTTTTCTTCCCAAACCGTCCTGTGAAAAATAAATTTGGTTGGGGTTTTTTTTTCCCTGAACTCGTATTTTATTATCTCATAAAAATCTCATCTAATCTAAAACCCTGCCACCAAAATACATCAAATTACACTGTGGTCCTACAAGATGTGTGAGACAACAGCCCCACCTCCACTGCTTAGCAGAACCTTGATTTATTTCTAGAGCAAAATATGAAAAAGAAAAAAAAAAACCAAAACAACAAAAAGCATTTTTTGGTTTTGTTATGTTATGTATATTTATATTGAATTATTGTTCACGGGCACCCAGTTCTCTGCGTTCTGGCTTTCATTTTTTCAGCAGCACCATCGGGGCTGGACCCAACTTGAAGTCGCTCTGGTGGTTACCCACCCCCGTGCTCCCCTTTCCTCCCTCCCCAGCTGCTGTCCAGGTTTTCCCATTTATCCAGCAAGCTCCAAGAGGCTCCGGCGAGATCCAAATTCTCCTTGCAATGGGATTAACCCAGTCCTGCACACCCCCTCAGGATCCCATGGAACCTTCTGGCCTCTCTAAGGTATGGGACCGAACAATAAATCCCGATTCCAGATTCCCCCCTGGCACAGGATCCTGTCCTGGGAGCGATCCCTGCTCCCACACTGAGGGATATTCCCTGCTCCATGAAAATATCCAGAGCTGGCACAGGGCAGGTCCCTCCTCTGCTGCTCTATCAGCTCCCACCCCACCCCAGGGGTGGCTCCCAATCCAGACCTGATTCCAGGACCTAATTCCAGTTAAACCTCGTGGCACACTCGGCTCAGCATCCGAGGAGGAATCGCAGAGCAGAGGGAGGGGAGGGGGGGTGTGTGTGTGTTACCTTCCCAGTTACCACCCAGCCCCCAAATCCCACAGGCCATCATTCCAAAATTTGTGATGTTTTGTCTACTCTGGTGATTTAAGGTTTGTCAGAAAATGTCAGAAAGGCCACGGGGCCAAGGGCTTCCTGATGACTGAGGATTTTCTTTCACATGACCTTCCTGAAGTTGATTTTGGGCTCCAGACAGTGCTGCCTTCAGCTCTGACAGGGGCCGGCTGGCAGCAGATTCATGGGGATCTCTGGGGCATTCTGGCATTTTCAAGCCGAGCCGAGGCTGTAATGCCTCCTAATCATCCAGAATATTGTTTCACCGGCGGGCTGGAAATGCCAGCCCCTCACTCGGGTTAGCAGGGAAAAGGAGCCTGTGCTCCAAGGGATGCAAACAATTAAAAACACATCGGATGCGAGCGGATAAACGCTGACGTCGAGTGCTGGTGTTTCACGGGTGACAGTGCATGTGGCTTTTAACAGGGGAGCACTGACGGGAATTCTGCAGACTCAGAGGGAAAAGGAAGATTGGGAGAGAAGTGTTGAAACTGCTAATTTGTGTTCAAACTCTTTAATTTGTGTCAAAACTGTCAATTTTTCTTAAAACTGTTAATTTGTGTTCAAACTGTTAAATGTGCGTTTGTGAGCGTTTCCACAAACCCCAAGCAAAGGGATCAGGGACCAGCATGTGAGGGTTTCACACTATTTAGGAAGCTCTTGGTTATAAACAAGTTTATGAATCTTGAATTTGTATGTGTTATCAGCATAACTGGTTAATCAACCAAAATGTCTTAATGAGTCTCCTTTGGGCCCTGATCACAGAGCCATGGAATGGTTTGGGTTGGACCTTAAATCCCACCCCATCCCACCCCCTGCCATGGGCAGGGACACCTCCCACTGTCGCGGGTGCTCCGAGCCCTGTCCAGCCTGGCCTTGGACACTTCCAGGGATCCAGGGGGACCCTGTGCCAGGGCCTCCCCACCCTCCCGGGGAAGAATTCGAATTCTTTTTTTTGTCCTCCTGCCTCCTCACCTCCAGAAAAATGCAGTTTCTAACTCTAAGTCTATGTGTCTGTGCTTGAGATGCATCATGAGGACAAGGTGACCTCTCCTAAGTCTGTGCCTGGAGTTCAGGGACACTTTTATCTGAGGATGTTGCTTGCTGGAGCCGTGTGTCACCTGAGCTGTGCATGTGAGAAGCTCGGCAGCGCATTTTGGACACCTCCTCAGCTCCAGCAACGCCGGAAAATCAGACAGCAGGTGATAAATCAGTGCTGGAGAGCAGCTCGACATCACAGCGCCAGGGTTGGCACCAGAGGGAGGAGGACAAGAACCAACCAACTCACAAAAAGATTGTGTTTAAAACTGCGTGAGGTGTTCACGCTGGATCCAAAATCCACATTATTTGCCACGGAGAAATGGGAAATCGGCATTAACCACTTCATAGCCTGGAGTTGTGGGAGCCCTGGGACAGCCACTGTTCCACCTTGTGCCGTGTGTGTGCCTGGAGCTGCCTCGACATTCTGGAGACACGGAGAGAGCAAACTTAACCACTGCAAGTCCTCTTAACTTGGCCTGATTTATGGGCTCGAAACCCCTCGAGATCTCTTCGTGGAGCCATTTCTCATACCCACACTCACTAAACAACCAAGCCCAAACATCTGTATCACAGAAATTCAACACACGCTGTTATTCCTGCAAAATAATTTAACCATCGGTTCCTTTGCCGACTTTTCCATGCCAGCTTTACACCTTTTTTTTACTTTACATGCTTCATTTCAGCAAAATCAAGGATGCAAACTTCTTAGAAGTACTTAGTTTCCATGGAAACCTAAGCTGACCGCAACATTATTGTTCTCAAGAGGGAACTGACTTTACTATATGTTCATTCACTGAATTAATGGACTCCTGGTTCTTTTATTAGCAGCCCTCTAACAATAGAAAGAGAGAAATGTTATAAAAAAGACTCTCAGACAACTGTCCACTCTTTTGTCCGGGGCTTATTGGAATGACGCAAGTCTATTCAGGAAAAGATTATAAAAATCAACTCAAAGCTGCCTCTGTTTGTGGCCACTAAATATACCTTTATTTCATAAAGATACAACCTATAAAACAAGCAAATTAAAGCTCTTTCTGAAATAGTAACTGTGAGGCAGCAGCCCTGGAGAAACGGGGCTTTAGCGCCCTTCTCTGGGATTGTTCCCCGTCCCACGGGGTTGTGGAGCATCTTTAACCCCCAGCTCCGGGTAAATTCTCAACCAGGATGAGGATTGTGTTCAAACTGGAAGGGGGGG
>VZRV01003565.1:59408-168976 GCA_013398115.1 Falcunculus frontatus | reverse complement strand
GAGAGGAGAGGAGAGGAGAGGAGAGGAGAGGCTCCATTGCACTTTAGCAGCTGAGGGTTTGGCATGAAGCTCTTGGCCCCCTTTGGCCATGCCCAGGTGAGATGGACTGATTTACAGATTTCCAACCCACTGCCAAATCTCCAGCTCAGCTGCACTAACAAGGGGCTGTGTTTCCATGGGAAGAACCCCAAACCATTCCGTGCTTTACACCAGCTCTAATGGACGTTGAAACTGCGGTTTCCAAAGCAGCTGAGAGCAAATAGGATCAAGAGGCAAATCCCAGAGCCATAAAATTCTGTGTTCCTACCCTGGAACACCCTGACATCCCTGAATGACTGGAGTTAAACACCCATCCTGCCTGCCCTGGGTGCCAACGAGCTTCCAGGGAATGCTGACTGCTCCCAGTGCGCTCACCAGGAACCAGCAACCCCCAAAACCTTTGGAGAATTAGGCCATGAAACTCTCAGAGCTGAAACAGAAATGCAAAATGACTCCAAAACATCCATGGGACATGGCTGCCTCCAAATGAAGACATTTCCCTGTACTTATTACATGCAGAAAGCCTTTGGATACAATTGGAGAAGTGTGTGCAGTCAGAGTGTGTAATCCACCCGTCCAGCAGCACCATAAACGTGGAGGGGAAAGAAAACTCCAATGAAGTGCAAATTGGGCTGTGGTGGAGCCCTGTATAAACAGGCTTAAGAGTCAGGAATTCCTGAGTCGGAATCGAGATGCCAACACAAGCTTCCTTTTGTTGGTTTGGACAGAGCTGTGCTCAAGGGGCAAGTTCCTTCTCTCAAACCTTTCTTTTTTTTGCCTTTAAATTCATAGCTGAATTTTGAAGTTCTTAGAGAACAGAATTCCTGTGAAAATATTTCATCCATATTCAAAAAGTGGTTATTTTGCAGAAAATCCTCTGTAGGATCTTGCTGCTTGTTCGGAATATTTGAAAATGGCTGATTTTGATATTTGGTGAAATCCTTTTTGAGTTTCCACCTATTACAGAACCTCTGGGTGAAAAAAAAAAACCCCTCAATTCCATGAAGAGTTTTAATTTCGATGGAACCATCTCCACACTCAAACTGTCAGAACATGGACAATTAATGGTGAACAAAGTGGTGGTGCTGCACTGACTTGATGATCTTAAAGGTCTTTTCCAACCTTAACAATTCTGTGATTCCGTGGGTGAAAAGGCGTTTTAGCAGTGGGGGGAGAGTAGCAACTGGTTTAGATTAAATATTTCATCCTGATTTAAAAAAAAAATAAGATGTCCAAGGCGTTATTGTGGGCCTAAGCTCTACCACAGACCATCTGCCTTGGCTTGGACACGTCCCACAGCCCAATGTCCTGAATGTCCCATTTTCCCACCCCAGCTGAGCGGGTTGGGATGGTGTTAGCACTGGTGGGGTGCCTGTGTAGGAGCAGAGGCCAGAATTCCAAACCTCCCCTTGCCCAGCCACTGCCAGGGCTCCAAACGAGCCTCCAGAAACCTTCCTGGGTGGAGGAGAGCACCTCAGAACTGTCCTGGTGCATTCCCAGCGTGGAATAAACACCGTCTGGTGACACCTGTCTCACCAGACAGCAACCCGACAGCCACACCAGGTGCCCTGGAGCAGAGCCCATCCCGGGATTCCACTCTCCATGGCATGTGGGAAGGGGGATGATGGAACACCAGGATGTCCACAGCACCTCCTTGTTAGAGGGGAGAGGGAGAACCAGGCAAAGGAAGCCCCAGATGCGATGTTTATTAAGGAGAATAGCAAAAGAAACTTTGAAAATCTGCTCATTGGGTAATTTTAGCTCAGGCTGAGCTTCATCTCATGAGAACGCCACGAGACTGAATATAGAGCTCGACGTGTGCAGTGGGCTGCACTCCTGCACTTAGCACAGATGTTCCTAAATCTGCTCAAAATTTACACCACATGCTTCTCCTATCAACTGATCTGTTGATTTTAGCCAGGAGAGAGACAACATGTCAGCAGCAGCCACGTCAGGAGAGCTTTAGGGCTGGGCTGGAGGTGGATGTGCGCCTCCAGTGAGGGATTTCACCGCCTTTCCTTCCCCGGGCTCAGGGAATTGGTGGCAACAGGCTCCTGCCTCAGTTCCACCGGTTAGGGATGTGCTAGAATTTTTGCAAAGCCCCCCGAATGTATACCAAACATGTCAGGGAACACCATGTGATTCTCTTTGAAAAACAGTTTACAAGCTGGCATTCTCCAGCTGCAGTTAACCCTAATTTGATTACATTACCGAGACAGATCACAATGAGCTTATGTAAATAGTAACGTTATCCATTCATTCCCCCAGCTCAGATAAACTGTCATTTAGGGGAAAAAAAACCCCAATCCAAACTTCAATAGGCATAGCCTGATGCATTCAGCAAGGCATGGTGCATTCAGCAAACTCTGAGGGCGAAGATGACAGACCTGAACCTGCCCCTGCTGGATCTCTGTGAATCTGGATTTTAAAGGATATTTCTACATCTGCTCTGAGCTGGAAGGAGAAGAGAATGCCCAGTAATTGCATGGAAGTCAGGAGGCAGATAACAGCACTTCTTTCGATAACTGGGTCTTTATTATCGTCTGATTTTTCACTAAGAGCTCCGTACACCGCTGATGGCATCAGTGATTCTCAAAGCTAACTTTGAGCACTTCAGGGTTTCACCCACTGCCTGGGCACCTGCCCTTGGCATTGGCCCTTCCCGAGCCCTCCTGCCTGGGTCAGCACGCTGGGGACATCACTTCCAGCCCTGGAACCTGGGCTGTGCCACCTGCATCATCTCAAACCTGCCTCTCCTCCAGGGACCACCACGCAGCTGGCTCAGAACAAGAACTAAAAAATGCTTCTTTTGCCTTAAAATAGCCCAGGGCCTGCGATTCTTACTTGCACACAAGTTCACATGAACATTTCCTGTGAAAGCAGAGGCTCTGGCCCTGCTGTGCCTGATTTGTGCTGTTCATAGCTGGGTTAATGGCAGAGTTACTCTGCTTGGCTGTGACTGATGGCCCCGTTGTCTGCAAGGATGCAGGAGCAGCACGGCCTGCAGAGCAAACAGCTCCTTCCAGGCAGCCTCTTGTGGCTTTAAAAACCGTCTCAGGTCAGAAAATCACAGAATATCCTGAGCTGGAAGGACCCACAAGGGTCATCCAAGTCTGGCTTGTGGCCCTGCAGAGGACACCCCAACAGCCCCATGCTGTTCACAGAGCTCTTACACACACACAGCTTTGGTAGTGAGCAACTCCTGGGCAGCACAGAACCCCTACAACCTGGCAGAGTTCATTCCAACCCAAACCAGCACCCACCACCTCCAGGATGTGGTTTGTGAGCAGGTAAAACCGTGTGGACACCACTGCAGACACCTCTCCTGTCGAGCTGCTCGAGTGCTCACACGCTTCACCTCCTCCCTGCGCCTCTGTTCCACCCCAGCTCAGGGGACAATGCTGTTATTGAGCTACGAATCTTGTTCTTCATAATTCCCATTAATTATTCCCTTAAAAGTTTTATCCTGCCAACTCCTGAGCGGGCTGGCCCCGGCCCAGTCAGGTATTTAGGCAAGAAGTATCAGTGAAATGAATAGAACCAGGAATGTCTCCACGTGTAAGTGCTTTTCTGGCCATAGGCCAGGAGCACAAAGCACCTTGTGGGACCCAGCCCAGGCACAGAGCACCAAAACCCATGGCAGGAATTCCATAGGGAAGACGTTCTTTATAATTTTATATCCATTATCATACGATCCCAGACTGGTTTGGGTTGGGAGGGACCTTAAAGACCATTTTGTTCCACTCCCTGCCACAGGCAGGGACAACTTCTGCTATCCCAGGTTGCTCCAACCCTCATCCAACCTGGCCTTGGACCCTTCCAGGGATCCAGAGGCAGCCCCAGCTTCTCTGGGTACTCTGTGCCAGGGCCTCCCCCCCCTCACAGGGAGGAATCTGTTCCCAATATCTGACCTAAACTTCCCCTCTTGCAGTTTGAACTCATTATCCCCTATCCTGTCCCTTCCGGCCCTTGTAAACAGTCTCCATCTTTCCTGTGGGATCCCTTCAGGTACTGCAAGACCCCAGTTAGGTCACCCCAAAGCTTCTCTTCTCCATGATCTTCATACATACATACATATATATATATATATATATAAAAATATACATTCAAACACAGCAGCCAACCACCCACAGAGCCACATCACAGCACTGATGTGCATCCATAGGAAAACCAGACGTGGAAGAAACCCACAGAAAACCATTCTGAGCACTTAAAAATTTGGTCTTTCAGCCATATTGTTAAAATACGGGGATTTTATGGCATTTTCTGGCCAACAATTTACCAGAATCTTCCATTTTTCTATAGTAAGCACATCGGTGAGCCCTAATAACTCGAGGAAATTTTCAATATCCTGCCTCGGGAATTTGAAGCGAATGCGCCTGGAATTAAGAGGGAAGGGAGGAAAGCTCCTCTCTGAGGGGAAGAATTTCCTCTCCTTGCTGCTGAGGGAAGGAGGACGAAGAGCACGGCTCTGACTGGCAAGGAACAAACCCCGGGCTGAAAAGAGTGGAAAGAATAAACCAACCATTCACTGCTAAGGGCAACCCCAGCACAATTGGGAACACTGGGGAGCAGCCAAGCTGTGGTTTGTGGCCCAGGAACAGCCCCAGAGCCCTGCCACTCCACAGACCATTTTATAACCATTTATTTTTCAGCTGGAAGCCTGGGCAAAAAAGGTGGGACGGTGCTGCAGGAAAAATGTGCGGAATTAGGAGGGATCCAGGGCCCAGAATTTCTGGGAATGTGCTGCAGGGAACACCTCTGCACTTGCTGGTGTCCTGCATGGATTTACAGAGGAATCCCTCCTGTTCTCCAGATCCCAGGAGAACAAAATGCAGTTTGCAGAGGTGACTCAGGACAGGTTATCCCAAACGGGGTTGAAAAGAAAGGAACATCCTAAATCATCCTTTAGTATGAAATAATGTGTTTGTGCCCGTGGACCAAACTTCAGAGAAATGTCAGGGGGAGATAATGAGCTGAAAAATGAATGTATAAGAACAAAGCCTTGGAGAAAGAACATAAACCTGTGGTTTCCATACACGGTATCACCACTTTTATCACTGATTTTTAAAGACATAACTCCTCCGTGCCATTGGGATCGAGTTAACTGCAGCTACCAGGAAGTCAAACAGGATCTAACGGAGAGAATTCGCAGTGACTTCAATGAGCTGAGGACTCGAGACTTCCAGCCAAGACAAATACGAGAGGGGACTGATTAGGAAATGTCACCGTTTCTCCTGCCAAGCACTCAGGGCCTGGTGATAGGAGAGTATTAAATATAATCTCGCAGTCTTTAGGGGCTCTTTGATTTTATATTGCATTCTTATCGGGTTCTTAAAGTCCAGTGTTAATGAGCATGAGAAACTCACTTGATAGTTTGGCAGTTTTGCTAAAAGCGAGTGGATTTCGTCCAGTCCTGGCCCGTGGATCCAGCTGGAGATGCCCTTCCCTTTCCTATGGCTCCACATGGAACCTCTGGCTGTTCCTTTTCTCCATCCCAGCAATCCAGCATCACCTTTACAACCATCTCTTCACGACCATCATTCATAAAAAAAAAAATAGGTTTTACCAATAATCAGAATTGCCCCATCCCTGGAAGTGTTGAAGGATGAAGCTCTGAGCAACTTTGGCCTGTGGGAGGTGTCGCTGCCCATGGTGGGGGTGGAAAAAAAGGAGATTTAAGGTTCCTTCCAACCCAAACCATCCTGGGATTCTATGAATGAGGTTTTTAAGGACCCAGGAGCGGAGATGAAACATTTACACAATAAACACATGCCCACTGCACCCCCTTTCAGTGACCCCTGAAAGTAGAGCAAGCCCCAGCTGACAACACAAACCTCCAAGTCTGGGATTTTGCTCACTTTCTCCCAGAAGAAGAAATGTGTAACAGTACACATGAGGAAAAAATAAAAGTTTAAATTAATTACGATTTTCTTTTAAAAATCCATTTACAGGTATTACCTCCAACTTCCTTTCTCCTATAGAGAAATTCCATTATAAAACTGAATTCTGGGGAAAAAGAAAGCGACACCACCCACATTGAGCAGTGTGTGCAGTCTGAGGATTAAAACAGAAGTTGTACATTTTAAATTGTACCTGATTTACTCAATTTGTTCCTCTCCAACCTGAAACTTGCCTGGCACAGACTGTTGTGCTAAATAAATTCAATGAAACACGAGATTCTTGGACACGAGCAGCCACATCTTCACTGTAACCACAGAGAAAACAGCAGCAGCGTGGAAGTTTAAGGTCATCAGCTCTAAATTCTGTCTGCCACGGGCCCACATTGCACAATCACTTAATGTAGCCAGAGCTATTTATTATCCCAGCAAAAAACCATCTTGAGGAGTGAAGTGCAGTGTTTTGGTTAACAGATAAAGCCGGGCTGTTTGTGGGGATGTAAATGGATTGGACGGTTAAATTCATCCATCTTTTGTCCTCGACCCTTTTTAGTTATAAAAACGACCTTGGTATCGACAGAATAATACAAACGAACTTCCCCTGCAGTCCATCTATTGATCCCCAGTTTGTTCAGATGATCAGTAATAATCATAAGTGAATGAGGAGGGGCTGAGCATCACCTCGCTGTGGCAGCGGGGTCTGATGGAGGGGCACCTCTGGGCTCGGCTGAAGAGCTCGTAGCTCATCCTCAGTCGCAGCTTTTCCACCCAGGACAGGCAGTGAGAGATAAATCCATGCACAGGCAGCTCGGTGCACTCGGACCTGGGTGGCCAGACCCAGCTGGTGTGACCAGGGGGTCTCAGGGAACACCCTCAGAGGGAAGGAGTGGCATGGATTCAGCACAGACACCATCCAGCCCCTGGGATCAGTCAGGATTTGACCCCCAGTGGCTGATGCCCTCCCTCTGGGTGAGGTTCTGCTCGTCACAGAATCGTTTTGGTTGGAAAAGACCTCCAAGATCACCCAAGGTCTCACACTTGGTGTCTCTGTGGGGACTCCCAGTTCTGCTGGAATATCCTTTCCAGAAACTCCCTTCTCCCTTCAGAGAGGCAGAGCTTCAGTGCCTTCAACCCTTTGTGGCAGCAAAAATCAACATTCTTGCTTTTTCTTACAGAATCCCCTTCATCACAGACAAGATCTTGCCATGGATGCGTTGATTGGCACCAATATCAGGGGACAAAACTTCAGCACTTCCATCCCTCCTGGCAAACAGGTGCCAAGGAGAAGGACTAGGATTAGATGTTCCAAGGGAAAATATTTTCTTCTTCAGGTCTCAAGACACAGAGCAGCTGGCTCTGGCTTCTCCCACCACCCTGTGCTGACCGACAGCCTCCATCCCCACTTAAACACAATCATTAGGCAGCTAAAATTTGAGAAAGAACAGAAAAGTGACCTCATTTCATTCTCTTCTTCACAGCCTACAAAGACTGATAAGAATTAGGAATTGTTTTACCACATCCAAGGGGTCAATCAGGAGTATCTTAGCTCAGAAGCCAAGCCCTGCCTCTGCCCCAGCGTTGCACAACTTCCCCAAGCTCACTCAGAGCGTCCCAGTGCCCCACATGTCAAATCACAAACACAAACATAAAAACGAGCTTGCAATTCTCTAAATTTCCACACAGAATTCACCAACCCTCCAGTAAAGAGCAGCTCCAGAGCTGCTCCCCAGTTCCACCCCTGCAACAACCCCCAGTGTAACCCCAGCCGAGGACCAGAGTGAAATACCCGGGGTCATTAATCACACTTGGAGGGAGATGGAGCCAGCATTCCCAGCAATTCCCAGAGTCTGGAGTGGGAAATGCCCTGTCTCATTTGGCAGCCTGGCTTCTCTGCCCCAGATGGGAGAGGCAGGAGTGGAAGGGCCTGGCCGAGGGCTGGTGTGGCCCAGGGGAGGCTGGGCTGGCTGGGAATGCATCCCTGCCTGGCACCCCGACAGAAAGGATGGGAAATGTCAGCTTGATACTCATCAGCAGGATAACCTCACCGTCACTTTAACATGACAAGGTCATCGCCAGGCAGGGGGAGGCAGGAAGAAAAATGGCCCATTAAAGCCGGGAGCTGGAAGAGAAACGTGAGGCTGCCTTGGAGGTGCTCGAGTGCCATTTGTTTTGGGGAAAGATGTGGATATTCCGGGCTCCTTCACAAGGGAGAGCTTTGCTGAAAGGAAGAGAAGACAGTGGCCTGTGTAGCCACCACAGAAGCCTCTCACAGGGGCCTTGAGGGAACTTTACATCGCTTAACTCTCATTTAATTCAGCAAAAAACCAAAAAAAGTGCAGATCTGAAGAGCCCGGGCTCTGAGCAGGAAGGGAATTCCCTGTGCCTGGGTGTTTCTTTTCCATGTTATCCACGAGGAACAGCTTTGCTGTTGGGTGCCACTCTCTGCCCCCTGTCCTGAAGCTGCTCAGAGATGGAGTAAGGACCTACTCTGAGGTGGAAAGTGAACTTGGAGAGCAACTCCCTGTAGTAAAGCTCTGAGCAAGCAAAGAGAACAAGAGAGGGACAGAAAAGGGCACTTTTGCCTCCCTTTATTCGGAAGTGAAATTGAGCAAATGATGCTCTCTAGAAAGAAAAGTTCATCAGGAATTATTCCATGGCCCAGCTTCAGACACAATCAGCTTTTTATTGGGAAGGCACACAAGAGCTGTTTTATCTGAATTGATAGGGCTGCCAGGTGAGCTCCCTTTTAAGAGCTGTAGAAACAATCTCAGACAGGACTGGATAATATTGTGCTTGGAATGATAATATTGTGTTTGGAAAAGGTCAATATTTTATTTAATCAGACAGACAGAGAGTGGGTGGCAATTTCAAGGCATTTTCTTGAGACAGGAATTCAGAGAGTCCAAATGGAAATAAGGTTTTGCTTTTTTTTCTTTCTCTTGGGTTTTCTGGGTGTCTGGAACCCCCCGATTAGAAGTGAAGGATGCACTGAGCCTCTTGAGAACTCCTGAGATGAGGGAATGCGGAGATTTTAGCTCATTATGATTCCTTACACTGCAGATTTCACGGGCATCTCTTCCACCCCTTTCCAGGCAGTGTATTCCTGACAGATGAGGTGGGAGACATCCCCCTCAGAAACTCAAAACTGCTGCTTTCCTCTTCCAAAACAGCACCAGGGAATCACTAACCACGGATGAATCTTCCTCAGCTGTCCCCAGGGACACTTCAACATCTCCTCTGTGTCACCCACTGTCCTGGAGAATAATCAGTTCTGGTCCTGGAAGCCAATTCTGGAATCTCTGCACAAGGTTTTCCTGAAGTGGGCCAAAACAGCCAAGAGATTTTAAAAAAAATTCCACAATTATCCTTAGTAACTCCAGTTATTTGCTGTTGGAATTAAACTGGGCTCTACGTTTGGAGCTTCTTCAGAACAGCACCACAAGAAAAGAAAAAAAAAAAGGACTTTTCGTTTTCATGAAAGGTTTTGAAGAGCTCACACAGCCTGTATTGTTACCCAACACTCCAAGCAAGTTCTGAGCAAAATCTTGGGAGATCCAGCCCCGAGCATTGATTACAAGGAGTTTTTAATCTCGTGCCAAGAGGAACATTGAGGTTGTAAGATGGCTCCACAACCATCTTGCCAAATAGCACAAATGTTTACATCTTCCAAACTACCACCAATAGATCATAGACAAAGAAATGTCCATAATGTACCCAGCTGCTGGAAACAAAATGTATTTAAGCCACTGAAGAGGGTTTAATGAAGTAAAGCATTTTTGTAACTGCCAGCTCAAAGTAAATAATCACTGATGTGAGCGCAGTTAAGAGATCCTGACTGGCCAAATAATCTCAGTGTGCCATCGAGGACGCTGCTGCTTTGTGGGAATAACATAACAGCACTTGAACATTCTCATAAACTTGGGTCTTGTCTTCCTCAACACCCTGAGCCTCCTGGGACTGGGGAAGTGTAAAGAGAACTTTACAGCATGTGCAGGATCCCCTGCTTGGTGAAAGTACTGAAGGTTTAATTCTCTCTGAAAGTCCGAGCTGCTGAAACCTCGAAACAACCAAAAATAAAAGGTGAAATACCTTTTGCTTTGCCTGGTGCATAAGAAGCACCTAATTCAAACTAATACAGACAATTCTTTTGGGTTTTTTTTTTTGGAAGAACTTGTTCCATAACTCTCCACTTCAAGAGTTTGGGGTTTTCACATTCCTGGAAGCCTTCCAGGGTGTGTGAGCATAGCCAGGGGCTTTCCCCACCCAGCACTCACCTTCACTGCTTTGTTTTATCCAGGCACTGCCCTGGACATTGTCCTGCAGGTATGGAAACATTTCTGCAGGTGAAAAGGAACTTTTCCATCCCCTTTTTGACTCTAAGAGCCTCTGTCCAAACAATCTGTGTAAATTCCACACTCTTTTCCACCTTTGAGGATGCACGATGACCTGATCAGGTGAGCACAAACCATAAGATACAGTCAAAGAAGGAACAATCCAGCCTCACTTCTGGTTTTTTGCTTGTGCACATGTGAAAAAAAAAATAGCTGATATTCTGTGTATTCTGTATATTCTGTATATTCCATATATTCTGTAGAGGGAGACCTGGCCCTGTAGATTTTCTGCCCTAAACCACTCAAAAAGAACACACCAAGCAGCATTTGCAGCATTATCTCACGAGCCACAACCAGAACTCAGGTTCCAGGGATGAGAGTCCCATGCATTTATTTCTCACAGATTTCCTGCACTCTGCTTGGATATGAACTCGACCGCTTCGCTTTTTTCTTTGCAGAATATAAAACCCCTTTTCCTTGCACCACATAATTGTGTTCCATGGCAGAACTGGCATCCATCATTGCCCCGCTGTCCCCTGCCTAAAAGATAAAACATCCAGAGGGTAATAAATGTCAAACTATGATTATTGATGCTTTCAATTAAATTGATTATCTATTTGAGGTGCAGAGCAGGGTGATTTATTGCTGTCTCCTTACGTCGCACTTGGCACAACGGCTTCCCTGCAAGGTGGGCGAGCCTTTGGATTGTTTCCATGGATTTTCTATTAAATCTGATTTTCCAGAAGTGGCTCACGACCACTCCAGTGCTGGGTGAACTGAAATGGCACCAGATCCAGGTGGAAATGTCCTGGGTTTTTTGTTTCCTCCTGGAGCGTGGAGCTTGGGAAGCAAGAGGGGAGAATAGGAAATGAAAACTTTGGAGTGTGGAAGGACAGGAGACGCCCTTGATTTACATCCCTCATTCCCAAACTTGCATTTACAGACTGCCTTAGACAAAACCTGTGCATAATCTGGAGCTCTGCTGAGCGCTCCCCACCTCAGCAGAGATGAGATGAGATGACCTTCGGCTCGTCACTGCATTGTGTTTTTATTAGTTTCAGATAACAGGAGCTATAAAATTCAAAGCCATTCGCTCCCCAATGATAATCAGCAGCTGCTTCACAAACAAGGCTTTTTTTGTGGTGCCACGGGGTGACCTTTATCTGATCATTCCCTTGGAGAAATGCCTTTTGTGGCTGGACAAGCCAGGAGCACCTTCCACTGGTTCTCCAAAGCACAGCACAGCGTGGCTCAGACTGCTCCAAAAAGCAAATTTGGCTCCAACCCAGGTAAAGCCTCAGCAAGCAATGCTTGTTTTGGGAAATGCCAGAAATTAGCACAAGAAAATGATCATTCTCTTCATGTGCTGCTCTTCCAGCAGGCAGATTTAGAGGATCTCAGTAACCAACCCCACCAAAGAAAAGAAAAGAAAAAGGGGAAGAAAATCAGTGGGAAAACGAAAATCATTGCTGATAAGACACTGACTTTGAATTTGAGACACTCCAATTTTCTCCATTATTGCCCACGTCTGACATTTCCAAGTCCTGGGGAAGCTCCGTGGCAGAAAACCTCGTGGCTGAACTTCCCAGGCAATGCCTGACCAAGTTTCCAGCATTTTTTAATCAGGAACACCAGGAAAAAAACCCAACTGAGACGTAAAACAGGAAGATGATTCTGCCTGGGAGACCTTGTGAAATAAATGTGAGAGATAAACACTGAGCACAGAAAAAGAGAAGGATTCTTATCCCAATTTTCCAAACCAGAGTGAGATGAGAAATTAAGTGAGGTACCCAAATCACCTGGGCTTTGGCATTTAGAAATTGAATTTCGAGCTCCTTAGACCTAAACTTAACCACAAGGCTGTCAGTCCTGCTCAGATGCAAACACCTTTGACCCCGGTAAGCTCAGAATTACACTCACATCCATTCAGACTTTGAAGCCTGGCTTATCTCGCAGCACTGTAACTGTCCCCTCCACCAGAACAGGGCTAAAAACAAACAATCGAGGGAGGAAAAAAAAGCAAAACACAACTCCTGCACCTTTGGCGAGAATTAACTATTTCACATTTCATAAAGTCATAGAATTCCCTGAGTCGGAAGGACCCACAGGGATCAGTGAATTCCAGCTCCTGGCCCTGCATTTGCTGTGTCCCACCTCCATCCTGGTTTCTGAGTCTGGGAAACACTGAAATGTGCCCAGCTTCAGAGAGGAACCCCAGCAGGTGTCCAACAGCCCCGAGCAGGAGTGGTAGGGGCAGATATTAAAGCAATATTTCCAGTGGATAATGAACTTGAGGATACAGAGTGCAATGAGCCCAGCTCAAACCTGGCCAAGCAGCTACGAGTTTTAAAAGTCAACTCTCAAACAGCTTGGGGTCGTCAGAACATCATTTTGGGCCTTCAGCTCAGGAGAAAAAGTGACAAAACCCCTCAAGCCCTTTTTTTTTTTCATTAAATGTCCCCTTTGGGAGTGTCAGAGCCTGGCTGAGTGGGTAAGGACAATGCTCCTCACAGGGACAGCACCTGCACTGCCTGCCGAAGGTGAGGCTCCAGAGAAGGAGCTGGGACATTCCTGCTGCTGGAACACGTGGATCCCCACAAAAAGTGACACCTCAGGGCAGCCAGTGCTGTTTTATTCAGCTGGGAAGCTCCCTGAGAAAAAGAGTATGAGAAACACCACAAGCGACAGAGAATAAGGACAAATTCTGTATAAAAACACACATCAAAGGCAATTTGCTTTGGTGTTTCTGGACATCAGAATACTTTTTTTTTTTCCCCATAAAAACCCCCATTTTTATTTCCATAAAGACATAAATATATGTGCAGTACACTTTCTGTGGCCAGCCACTAGCCCTGCAGCAGAGGTTAGAAAACGGGGACATCTGGTTCCCGAAGGATCCCTGTGTGGCCACACACAGCTGTAATTATGGCAACGATTTGGGGAGAACCTGAATGTAATTTTTTTGGCTTGAAGTGTGACAGTAAAGGCCTGGAGGAACAAAAAAAATCACCAAAAAAAAAAAAAAAAAAAAAAAAACAAAAAGAAGCAGGAAACCCCATAGGATGGAAGGCACTGACTTCCCTCCCTAGCCCACATCCCGGAATTCCAGATGCAGGAAACAAATTCCAAGTGCCCCTCTGTGGTGGAGGTTACGGCGTTGGGGCCTGGCTGACAGAATGTGCCTCTTGTGGAGGGAGCAGCAGCTCCAGGTGGAGGTGTTTGCTTATGTAAAGTGCCTGGACAGCTTCCAGCCCCACAGATCCCAGGAAAAAGCACAGGGATGTGGGAGGAACGCGGTGCCCAGGCTCCTGCCTGGCCCTGCCATGGGCTGTGTGTCCCTGTCTGCACCCCCACATCGCCCTCAGCTCCCGCCTGGAGCCTGACAATGAAACAAAAAATGGCCAAGTGACTCAAGGCAGCTTGGGTTTTATTTCAGTGGCTTGAGAAACAACCAAATTCCTTCACCCTGAACAACTCCTGAGCTGTGAGTCCCCCTCCCTTGAGCACAAACTCTCTCCACCGAAGCCCTGCACACACGAGGCTGAGCTCAGCCCGCTCCTCACCCCTCGTTCCTTGGACAGCAGCAGAATGATCAGAAAAAAAATAAAGGGAGGAACATTTATTGATGCTTCCCATCCAAGTTTCTGCATAAAACTCTTTTTTCAAAATGCACAGGGCAAAGTTCTGCCCCAGAACAGGCGAAGAAAAGGGAAACTGAGCTGGCGGCAGCTGTGGTCACTTACTCATTCAAGCACGATGGCTCACAGATCGTCCCACCCAGCCCCAACAAAAACTTCCTAAATCATCCCAAAAGTTTGAATCACTCTCTCCTTTCCTTTCCTTCCTGTACTAGAGGCTCGGATGTGCCTCTTCTTCAAAGGGAACTCACTCCTGGATTCCGTGGCGGGCTGCAGCTCCCTGCCCTGGCAGCAGCACCATGACAGGCCCATCCCAAAAGGGAAATGCATATTTGGCTTTCCACCCTGTAACGTTCAAACCTGGACCCTGAAATAAACTGATTTTTTCTCTCTCCCTTCCTTCACACCCCGTTTCCGTATCAGACCTGGCTGCTGAGGTTTTCACACAAACGAAGGAGCTGATTCTTTAGAACAGCATCTTCACTCTCAACAGAAACAAACCACCCCACTCGTACCTCGGAGTTATCTGACTCAAGACAAGCTCCTTTTCCCCCCTTTTTTAATAGGGACACGTTGGAAATGTCACTGTGTTATCAGGGCAGCTGCTCAGCTATCAGCAGGGGCCGTGGCTGTGCCACAGAGGAGCCCAGCAGGCATCTGCTCTGTTTAACGCTCAGGAAGCACGGGGCAGGTTTTAAGAAGGAGGCAGAGGATGTAATGGAGCCTCTAATGTGTTTGGGTTTCTCCAGTGGAATCCAGTTTTATCAGGAAACAAAGGTCCTGGTGGGATTATCAGCAGAAAGAAACCCAGGACCTGTCTGGTTGGGAGAGCGGCCGTGGGGGGTTGTTGTGCCAAGGTGCTTCCTCCCGGCAAAACCAACAGCACTGGGCTCCTCCAACAAATTGTGAGGAATTCTGTAAGATTTTCAGCAAAAGTAAGTGCTTGCCTGGTGCTGATTCGTTGGAGGAAGGAAAGAGGAGTCGCAAGCACACTGAAATTACAAGAACCAGCAAAAGGGAATGTTGTTTGCAAGTAGCTCATTAAGAAGCCGACAAAGCTCATCCCTGTTCCCCATCCAGTGCTGCCACACGCTGCCCATCCCAAGGAATCAGTGTCCAAAGCTTTCACAGGCACTTCCCACCTTCCACATTCCCTGCTCCACCTCCAGCTCATCACTCCTCACAACACACACACCATGAGAGCAACAGGAACTAAAAGTGTCGGAAACTTTGTCACAGGCAGATCAGATCGTAGTTAGGAAAGCAGTAATTATTTGTGAGCTTGATCCTTATCTTGCCTTTTTTTTGGCTTTTTTTTAATACCTTTTTTTTATAAATACCTGGGTTTTTTTTAATTATAACAGCTACTTAAATTCGAACACCAGCCCGTCTGTTCATGCAGACATCCTGGTCAAGGTGCTCCAACCCACTCAAAGCAGTGCTTGGGTTCAAGGGCTCTTGATGAGGCCCTGAAATAAACACAACCCAGGTGTCACAGTCAGGGAGCAACAACAACCCCGAAAACCATAGATTTTTCCTTTGCCTTCCAGGCCGTTGGCATCCCCCAGGTCTCCTGCACCCTTCCCGTGGTCAGAGGTGTCACACAAACCTGTGCCTGTCACAGCAGCTGTGCTCAGGGTGCCACTGCTGCTGCTGGGGGTGCCACTGGGCTGCCTTCAGGGCGTGGAGGGGCTGCACAGGAAAGAGGGACAGGGATTATTTACAGGGACAGGGGGAATGGCTTCAAACTGATTAGATGGGGTATTAGGAAGGAATTGCTCCCTGTGAGGGTGATGAGGGCCTGGCACAGGGTGCCCAGAGAAGCTGTGGCTGCCCCTGGAGCCCTGGAAGTGTCCAAGGCCAGGTTGGATGGGGCTTGGAGCAACCTGGGATAGTGGAAGGTGTCCCTGCCCATAGCAGGGGTGGAGCTGGATGAGGTTTTAACTCCCTTCCAACCCAAACCATTCTGGGATTCTGATTCATCCTCAGCCCGAGCCTTCATCCCGAGCACAAGGCTCCCCTGAGCCCAGCCCACACCTGAGTGGTGCAGTGGGGTCTGGGTGTGTCAGTGGGTTCCCCAGATGATCCCAGATGGATCAGGGTGGGTTTCACCCCCCTGTGCAGCTCTCAGGGCTCTTTGTGTTCTGAGAGAAGCAGAGGATGAGCCCGGGCCCCTCCTGAGCGCAGCCTTCCTCCTCTTCCTCTTCCGTGCCCCCCTCCCACCATCCCTGCCACCCCCTCACCTCCTCCACAAGCACCAGCTAAAAAAGGGAAAGAATGAGAAAGTGAGTACTGCGGGGCTGGCACTGCAGACAATGTCTGTCTTGTGTGAGTAATTTAGCACTATGGCCAGTCAATCTGGTTTCTGGGCCCGATGCCCTGACCCTCTTTAGAGCCGCTCTCTCTCTCCAGCACAGTGTGAAACATTTCCTTTCACAGCACTGACACTTTGCAGATTGAGACGTCAGGCCTGTCCAACTGCAGCAAATTAGCAATTTTTCTTTTACTAATTGGAAATAAAAATGTTTGCTAAGGGAATAATTTGTAGGAATGCAGTGTTAGGTTTCCGGCTTTTTATAAGGATGCTTTAAACTTTATCCATGTGCACTTTCCTTCTGTTTTGATGCCTTGCACTGTAAATTTTAATAGCTTACTTGACTGTTAACTTTACAGTCTCAGCCTTCCAAAGGATTAAATGAAGTTTTTAATTTATCTTCCCCTCCAAAGCAGCAGGATCTTCTTAAAGCTGTGCCCAGCACTGCTCACCCACTTCTCAGCGAGCAGAGAAAGGGGACACAGCTTCAAAGGGTTAAAACCCTACACGGGGACGTGGCATCTGGATGAACCTCGGGCAGGCGATTTGTTTGCGGAGCCTTCAGCTCACAGCTCCCAAAGTTCCCTCGGAGAGTGGTGCAGAGAGATGGGCAGCAGATTCAGGAAGGCTTTCCAGCTTTAAATCTGCCAGGAATGGGCAATTTTGTAATTGTGAATCCGTGTTTTAGGGATGTGCTGGGCTCGGGCAGGGAGCGTCTCCCCCTCTGTCCCTTCAGCTCTGCACTAATTCAGCTTTGCCCATTCCATGAGGAAATATCAATATTTTGGGCAGGGTTTGGTGGTGGCAGTGTCGTGATTTTTAAACTTCTGCACGCAAAAAAAAACCCAAAAAAAGGGACTGGGAGCAGCTCGATCTACTGGATCCTAAAATCCCCGCAGTTCTCTTGGCACGCAAACAACAGCCAGGAGAGATCCTTCACGTGCAAAAACCCAGAAAGTTCTTCAAGAGAGCGGGATCGGGAAAGAGCCTCCTGGAATTTAGAAAACCCAGATAAGAAACTAGAAGCGAAAACAAACGCCCTTTTGCTGAAATCCAATATTTTAGCCTAATGCCCCTGCAATTCCTGAGGCATGTAATGTCTTCCTGCACGGCACTCCAGTGGTACATTAGCTCCTGTAACAATGCCAGCACATAAAGAGTTACTGTTCTTTCCCCCCTGCACCCCCCACCCCCCCATAAAGCATTTGACAGCCATGCCTAATAATTCTTTCTGGTGTGGTTTTTCTTTTTCTTGATGTCTTTATGTGAATATGAAGCCGGAGTGAAAGGCTTTGGGTGACCCCCGTGAGAGAGAAAAAGTATGAACTACAGAGCAAAAGAGTGAGATATAGACTCCCCGCCGAGCCCTCGGCATCTTCTCTGGCAGCTCACAACTTGGCTTCAGAGGGCCTTTGTGAGGGAAAAAGGACTCTTCTTCACTCAGGCTGTGACAATAGGTGTTTTGTCAGCGAGGGACAGGATAAAAAGCAGGGGGTGGGAGGCGAGATCATCATCGGCCAGGGGCTCGCCTTTGGGGCCTGCAGATGTTGGAAGTAGGATGATTTATTGCTCCAGTGTCCTCAGTGGCATTTGGCCACCTTCCCAGAGCCCAGGCTTGGTGGCTGGGAGGGTGGGAGGCGGGAGAGCAGCACAACAAGGCATCTCCAAACCTTCTATGGGCAAAGTGTGCTGGGGGCTGCGGGAGGGGGCACGGCCAGGGCTGGGACAGCCATGGAGGGAATGTGTTATAGAGCAGCCATTCCCAAAGCTATGGATTTTTAAAATTATTATATATATCTGTTAAAATAGATCTATTTTAAATTCTCCCAGTCCAGAAAGCCCAGCAGAGAGCAGTGCAGGAGTTACCTGGGCAAAGACAACCAAATCCCAGGATGACTTTGTGCTGGGAAGAACCCAACCCAAATTCACCATCGTCATCCCAAAGCTCAAAGTGAGAAGTTTGGGTGTGGTTTTGGGCTGTGGGTGTGCAGGAATGACCCTTTCGCAGCTTCCAAGAGGTGTCAGGGTGTTTCTGCATGGCCTTGTCTTCGTTCATTCACCAAGGAGGGAGTGAGCAGAGCCGAGGTGCAAAAATTCCTGTCTGGGCTCTGCCCTTGGCTGGCTGCTCCCAAAGCCAGTCTGGTTTGTGTGTGAATGGGAGGGAAGGAGGGATCTGGTGCCTCCTGCTCGCTCAGGAACTCCAGAAAGGCTTGGAAGCAGCGAAGGAGGATTTATGCAAATCAGCTGAGAAAGGGAACCACTATTTTGGATGTCTCTCCATACCTCNGTGTGGGTTCCCTCATCCCCAAAAAAAACAAAAAAAAAAAAAAAAAATCCCAGACCCGTTTGAAGTCTGCCCACTGCTCCATATATCCAG
Source organism: Falcunculus frontatus (assembly GCA_013398115.1). Taxonomy (NCBI): domain Eukaryota; kingdom Metazoa; phylum Chordata; class Aves; order Passeriformes; genus Falcunculus; species Falcunculus frontatus. The sequence continues at coordinate 150,377 of VZRV01003565.1, read as the reverse complement.
AATATTGAAATGTATCCCAGATCACTGAGCCAGGAAATCTTGGATAATTTCCAAGAAGAAGGAATCACAGCCTAGCAAGAAATACACACCAAGACAGTGTATTGCCAGCAGTTTGATTTAGGACTTTTGCTCCAGCTCCTTCCTTTTAATACACAGTTTTCCACCACACTTTCTATATAAATACTCTCTCCTATGGCTGACAGCCTCTCTTAGTAGATTTATCCATTAGTGGATTTACTAAAAATGTTTTCTGCTGAAACAAGGGCAAATACTTCACCTCAGCAAAGGACAAATCCAGAGGCAGCGTTAAAACCAAGCCCAGTAAATCCTAGACGAGATAGCTGCCATGAAAAACTTGGAGGGTCACCTTGGACACAAATTCCAGGTAGAAAAATCATTAAAAAAATTAGAAAACAAATTCCAAAAGTTGAAAGTGATGAGGGAAAAATGTATCAAACCCCTAAAATAAGGCACAAAGATGCTTAATAAACCCCTCTGTGAAGAGCCCCGTTTGTCCCAGCTGCCAGGACCCACCAGCATCTTTTAGGAGTGAAATCTCCAAATGCTTTCCTGAGTTCCAGACACACTTTCCTGCATGTCCTCAAAACTGTTATAGCCATTTACAGAAGGAAGTGAAGCATTCAGAGGATAAGTGACACGTCCAAGGTCACACACAGAGTCAACTGCAGAGTCAACAGAAGAGTAAGGAGAGCTTTGCCGAAAATCCCTTGGCTTTGACTGCCAGACAATGGTTCCCCCTCCCACGTAATCAACCAGTTATGGAAAGGCATAAATGCATATTTGCAGGACTAAATATGTTCACTTGAGAATAAAAAATGTTTGGATGATTATCTATAAATTATCTGACATTCTCCAGACTGCTCCGGTTTGGAAGTTGGATCGAAATTTGATGAATTACAAGCACGACACAAATGTTAGAGGAGAAGCTTTGCTTTGACTGTTTCTCTGGGTCTCTGCAAAAAAAAATACCCTGGAAGAATGGCAGGGATACACCAAAAAATACAATCCCCCACAGAGCTGAATTTCCAAAACCTCTCAAAGTTCTATTTCTCTGATATCAGGTTGTTTATCACTATTGGCATTTAATAGTCCAATATTTAATATACTGATCTTGCCACAAACTGATTTTTTTCCAAATTAAAGAAGTAACCACGAAGTATGAGCAGAAGAAGTCTGTCTAACAGGCAAAAGAAATTTCCTCTGGACTTTCACAGCCTGTCAGGTCCCAAATATCTCCCATTTTCTGATGACATTGCTAATGCTGGTCTAGGAACTCTTCCATAGTTTGGGAGCCGTAATTAAAATAACCGAGCCGCCTTTTTCATTTCCATTTTTTCAGGCTGTGTTTGTCCATGTTCTTACACACTCAGATTCTCCTTATTCGTGGTAGCAAACCCTTTACTCTCCATGGGGTTGAGCTCTCCAGCTCCTGAGGGATGTCATGGGACTGGAAGTAGAATTTATGTCAAACTCCCCTGCGAGGGAACGCGCTGCTAAAAGCTGGCTTTGTCTCGTTTGTATTTTTTTTTTTTACTAGGCAGTGTTTGGGCTACAGACACGGATAATTCTGCATCTTGAATGCTTTGCACCAAATTGCCACATCAGCACTAAATACCTCCACTTAATTTTTCATTTGGACCCGATGAAACATTTTTTCCCATGGAAGGAAAAGTCTGGTCTTTGTGATCGTGGCACTGCCAGCCCAAGTTACAGTAAAGGTTAATCACAAACAAGAGACAAGTAAAGTAGACAAAGAGCATCATACACTTCACTTTTCAATGGATGTTTTCATAAATGTATGAATAATTTAAATTATCATTGCCGAGTATTTATTCGAGTGTTTCAGGGGAAAAAAATGCCTCCTCTTTTTTTTTTTTTTTTTTTTCCCCTCCTTGATTCTTTTCATTTCTGTCTCATCTCTTTTATGTGCTGCATCGGCTGTTTTCTTGCCATCTGAATCAGTTTTTTGGAACAATGGGATGTATGAGGGCTGAGGGGGCAGTGGAAGAATACAGCCCTTGTTGTACACTCTGTGACTTGACATTGATTAATGAGGGTGCGGACATGGGCAGAATTTGATAGAGAGAGAAGGGGAAATTGGAGGACCTGAGGGCACCAGAAGGAGGAGGGCAAGGAGATGACAGAGAGGACCAGAAGGATGCCAGTGAGAGCACAGCGAGTGGCGGAAGTCTCCCCACCCAGGGCCATCTGCGGCCACAGATCCGCGTGGTGCAGAGACACTTCTGTGACAGGACGGTGTCCCCTCACGGTGACAGGGGCATTCCAGGGGGCATCTCACACCTCTCCAGGTCTATCCTGCACAGCAACATCCGCTGTGCCAATATAACCCTGTCTCATGTGAACGTTTGCCCCAAAAGTGCCGTTAGAAACGCCTTCCTCTCTTCTTCCCCTCATTCCTCCACCCTGTTGGTTTAACTCCAAAACGTGAACACACGGAGGTTACAACTTTCCTGCAGGAGCCTAAAGCTCTCTGCTGGAACAACACTGAGCTCCAGAGCTTGTGGATGCGAGGGGAGGGATGGATTGGTAGCGTTTGAAGAGAGAAAAGTCTCCTAAATCCTGTTCTTTCAGTTGGATGTCTCTTATTTTCTCACGTGAGTAAGACAGAAGAAGTGATGCTGGTCAGAAAAGAGTTTGTACACTGATAAACAGAGATGTTTCAGGAAAGTTGAAAGGTTAGCGTGGTTCTTAACTGATATTTTTTTAGAAATCCCACCTTCCCCCTTCAGAAGTGGAGGCCCAAAATGAGCTTAATCAGTTGGTGAAGTTGTAGGAGAACAACCTGTTTCTTGCTGGGTGGTTCAGGTTTAATGAAGCCACCAGGTTCTCTTTACTGGTATTAATTGAAACAAGTTTGCTGTAAAACAGAAAAACTCAAAAAGAAGAACAATGAAAAGTGACTGCAATCCTTTAGGATCTGGTTCCCGAAGGAGCCCACAAGAAAGACAGGGAGAAACTTTTTACTAGAGTGTATAGTGACAGGACAAGGGCTTCAAACTGGCAGAGAGTGAGTTTGGATTAGAGATGAGGAAGAAAATCTTCCCTGTGAGGGTGGGGAGGCCCTGGCACAGGGTGCCCAGAGAAGCTGTGGCTGTCCCTGGATCCCTGGCAGTGTCCAAGGCCAGGTTGGACGGGGCTTGGAGCAACCTGGGATAGGAGAAGGTGTCCCTGCCCATGGCAGGGGGGGAATGAGATGAGTTTTAAGGTCCCTTCCAGCTGTTCTGGGTCTTTCTGGTTTGCTGAGCTGGGAACTGCAGGGGTGAAGCCCTGGGACGCACAAAGTGAGGCACATTTCCCTTTCCAGCATGTGGGGCACAGGTTGTGGGTTTGCTGCTTCTGCTCCTTCAAGGTTCACCTGAACAGCCCTGAAGCAGTAGCTCCGAGGTGTGGCTGGCAGTTTGAAAGATCAAAGCTGCTGGCTCAGACAGGGCTGGAATGGTCCCCAGAGTGCTCAAAAGCTACCTGAAAGCTTCACACTGCTCCGTGAGCAGGGGAGCCACCAGGGCTGCTCTGGCAGGGAATTACAGCACCTTTGGAATCCCAGCAGAGACAGGGTTTAGGGTACAGCTTGGAATTATTGCTGTTAAAAACATCACTCTAATCCTGCTGGTCAGAAATCTTTACAAACCCCACTTTTGATGAAACCTGGAAATGAAGCTGCAGTTTCAGAAATTTCAGCCAGAGAGAGAGAGAGAGAGAGGGAGAGAGAGAATCCACCCAAACCAGCCCATTCTCAGCCTCAAATTCAAATTGTTTTTCCTCTCTGCAGCGCCCCAGATAAATTCGATATCTGCCAGCCCACGGACTGTTCATGTGCTAATCCCACTCAGACCCTCATTCAGGGCTGGTCTCTTTTGCATAAAACATTAAATGTTGGTTTGAGGGGACAGTTGTCCCTACCCCCTGTGCGGGATCTCTCCCCACCAGCCTCTGGCCACTCCAACCCTGTCTCATTTTCCCAGAGTGAAAGATCCTGGGTCTGCTGTGCGTGAATATAAAAGGAGCACAGAAAAGTCTCACTGGTGGGCACAGAATCTGCTCCCTGTCTCCCCTCTGCCCTGACCACCACCAGCTTTAATTCCTCACCCAAAGAGCGCCACGAAAATCCTGCTCCTGGCTTGGGTTCACGCAACCTGTTTGGGATTTCTGGGTGCAGAGGCGAAAGCAGCGCCCTGTCCCCCAACATCTGGCTGAGAACAAGGTCTCAGACTTTTTCTCTGAGCAGACTCTTCCAGCCTTCCCCTTTCTCCCTCCTCTTTGCATCCAAGACAAGCGGCCCAGTGATCACCTGCAATGGCAGCCCCAGAGGGTGACCTGAGCCCTAGAGCTACTGCTGGAACAAATGAGAGAGCTTAACTAGAGCAAGACTGGCATAAAAAGGAAAGGGGAAAAAAGAGAGGAACAAAGATTCCGTCCAATTTGCTCTTTTGGGCATTGTAAAAACTGGCCTGTTTCCCAGTATATCACTCTGCCATTGAATAAGGTCAATTGCAGAGCAGTTCTTCAGTCATCCTGATGGGTTTTCATGAGAAAGTGAATGGAGTGCAAATTAGCCAAAGTCGTCACAAGCTTTTTTACTGTCACTCCAAGCCTGACAGTCCAAAGGAAAATGAGGATTAATAAATCTAACGAACTTTCTCCATTATCCAAGCCAGGTTAGGAAACTATTTATTGTCTCTCTTTTTCTGTGTTTCATCCATTTCGCCTACTGTGGTGAAGCATTTGGAGAAGAAAGGAACAACAGCCGCATGCACACACACGCTCACACACACCCCCAGAGCTCAGCCCCTCCGGAGCTCGGCACAGCCACGGCCACAGCACAAAATAAAGGCGCTGCCAGCAAGAAAATCAACTTTTTCAAATAACTCTGCCTCGTACACACCGCGCACGGTTTTGGGTGAGCCCTCGTAATCACTCGTTCCCGTTAATTAATATGTGCTCGGTGTGTTGAACATAAATATTTTATGGGAGGAAGAAGGGTTGCTAGTGAAGCTTTAAAATTACCTTTTTTTAAGGGCAGAAAATTAGTTTCAAGTGAAAGGATTAGTTTCAAGTGAAAGGAAAAGTTTTTTTGACAATTGCATCCACGTGTGAAGTGGATTTTGGTGCAGCTTCAGTAATTTTTTTTTTAATCCGGTAGTTACTGAAAGGACACAAATCTTTCCTAATTTAGAAGAAATAATTTGTATTTGAGCAGCTTTTAAAACTTGCTTGACTTAGAGAACTGGCTGAAGCATTCAGGAGAACAGGAAGTCACACAGAAGGGATGCAAAAGGCCTCTAGGAACCATTTGGGCTTTTTTGGGTTGGAAGTTTAAGTCTATGTGTCTGTTTATGCAGATATTTTTGGATTTCAGTCAGGAGAAGGAAAATCTGTCCAAGTTCACAGCTGGACAACACGTTATCCATGTAACTCCTAATACACTCTCATTCTTACATAATTTTCCCTCAACGCTCCCGAAGTCCTTAAAAACTTCCCTGAACAAGGCCTTGTGCTGCCTGAAAATAGATGTTTGAGCTTTCAGAATTCTTGTTTTCAGCACCAATTAAAGCCATTTCTCATCTGCAGTAAAAGAGGTGGAGAAAAGGAGACAAAGGGATCAGTCCGTTGCTCCTGTCCTTGGGGAATAAATGCCTGGGAGGACACCAGCCCAAATTCAAGGTTTCTACTGTAATTTCAACTAAAAAGTGATCAAACCCCCTGATTTCTGAGGATTGGGAATAAAATAATGGTGGGAGCAAGCAGAATGTACAATGTACAAAAGTTTGGCACCTGGATCCTCATTAAACCCCCCTGATATTGTGAAGGAGGACAAAGATGATGAGGGGATATTGAACTGCTCACACAAAACCAACCATGGCTTTTCTAAACTAAAATGCTGAATTTCAACACTGGCTACAGCCAAAAATGATCCCGTTTTTTGTCCTTTTTTTTTTCCAGTAACCATGAAAACTTATTTCAAATCGTGCTTCGTGTTGGTGCTGACAACGAGTTATTCCTCTCCCAGCACAATCTCCTAAACTTCCTTCATTAATAAGCAGGAAAAACGGACAAAACACAAGGTTTCATTCTGGAAGCTACTCCAAAAAATGGCTTTAATTTCTTCCATCTTTCTTTGACACAATAAAAATAATAGCAAAAAAACCACAACCCATCATTAAATACCTGTTTGGTATTTAATCCTCGTGGCTGCAGCGGGTGACAAACCGGGGGAAAGCCAACTCCGAGAGTTTGTTTCAACCCTTTTGTTTTCAGCTTTTCTGTTCAGACACTCACCAGAATAAATTCCCCCTGAGGAAGCTCATGCTCCTGTCTGAGTAACTGAAGAAAAATTGTTGAGCATTCAGAGCAATCTGGGCTTTGTTGAGATTTCCCTTCTCCTACTTTTACAGTCACTTGCCATTCCATTTAATAAGAGAGAAAACTTTCCTGACCGGCTAAATTATGCCATTCAAGACATTAAGGAAAACACACATACCCTGAAGTAAAGGTAAAATTATGCTGCAATCATCAAATCAGCCTTCTCTTCTTTATCCCATCTGTATATTCTCCTTGGAAAAGCCGGAGCAGTGGCTCCACGAGCAGCACAGCCCTACCTGCCTGCCACTGCAATTGCTGGTATTTTAATCTCATCAAAGAATCGGAGTTTTTCTTCCTGCTGTTTTGACTTTGCTGTCTCTTAGCCCTGTCACATTCACTAGTTTTGAATAAGTGCAGAACTTGCATTTACAGAATTTGCAATCTGCGAGATTGTTTAAGTGATTTATCAAATACTTTGATTGAACACTTATTGCTGCTCCAGTTCTGAATCTCATTTAAGTTGACTGGGCTTGACATAAGCCTTTGGAGTGAACACAGAAACAAGTCCAGGCTCTGGCAGGTACAGCACGAGGGGGAAAAGTTCCACCTCCAGCCCCAGCACTTCTGGAATTACACCCTGATAAAATCAGTGCTCTCTATTCCTCATTGAGCATTTTACGTCTGATAAAACCACAGTCAGATGGGCTTTGTCCTACTGATGATGCAGCACAACAGCTCTGCAAATTGGTTCAGAAAACACAGAGCATCCCCCAGGGTTCTAAAACAGAAAATTTGGATTTTCTCTCAGTGGAGCTGAAGGGCCCAGACCTTCATCAGGCTCTGCTCAACCACATCACTTAAATCCAAGTTAAAATCACTTTGCACTCACAGACAACACCGAGACCAGAGAAAGGCTGAGCTCTAAGGTCTGAAACATCTAAGAAGTTGAAAAAATTTGTGATATTTTGTCATCAGGTGAATGGCGCACCTCTGAGGGATGCTAAGCAAAACTGGGGCAAATGGATTTGAAGGTCTACATAGACAACAACACCCAAAGGGATGCAGCAAAACTCCTCTAAATCAGAGCTCAGTGCACCCCAGACAGGCACCTCTGGAAGGCTCAAGGCCTTCTGCTCCATGGAGGCACCATTTCAATTTAACTATTAATAGATTAAACTCATGGAATTCCCTCTTTTTTCCTAGGTTTGTGTAGAACAAACACAGTCTCCAAGACCATGTGCTGTCTGCCACATCCCTTTCCATGGGAGAAACAGAACCTGGACTGTGTTAAAAGCACAGGAGTGCTGCAAGAAATCACAAATAACACAGAGAGGAGGGCCAGAGCCAGGGTGGATTCCAAGCACCTGGGATCCCGAGGTGATCAGCTACAGAGTGCTCACTGTGAGTAACGAGCGAGCAGAGGTGGAACAAATGAAGAGGATTTGTTTCAACCCATCAGAGATGAAATGAAATGCTCCTGCAGCACAACGGGCCCGAGGCTTTCTTGCTAAATCTGTTGTCTTTCAGGCTCATGGCATTTTCAATGCTTCCTCCAAACTCATGTGGGATAATGCACTTCCAAAAAGTAGGCTCTAGGTATGCACATTCTTAAAATCAACCACTCAACACGCATCCAAATAAAAGTGAGCTTTCCTCCCCATTTTCCCCAAGAAAGGAAGCTCAGAGCCCTTTTATGCATTGTGAATGGCCCACCTAATTTAGACTGAATTATACCCTAACCTTCATTTCCCCTTTACTTCTTTGCTCCATTCAGCAGTTTCTGACTTCAGCTAATTCACTAACAATCCCAGCTGGTCCTTCCCAGCTCCCAGTTCTTTAGCACATTGTCCGAGGAAACTATGTGCTCCCATCTACACTGGTATTCCACTCTCCAATTAACCTACTGCTGAGAGGCTTTACCCCTTTTCCACCATCCATTCCTCTGCACAGACATTTCTTTTTTTTTTTTTTAACCTTTTACTTCTTGAATTAAAGCGCGGGAGATCCCTTCCAGGTGAGAAGGTGTTAAATTTATTTGCTCAAGGTTACTCAGGAAGACCCAGGATGAGGGTGAGAGCTCTGAAAGAAAAACCTGCTTGATCTCCAGCTCATTTCAGAGCTGAGTGTTTAAGGCACAGATGTTTAAGGCAGAAGTAAACAAATAACAAAAGAATTTCCACACTTGCTCTGTGACAGGCGTGTGCTTGTTCTGAGCCCTGAACCCTGGCAGAGGAGGCAGCTCAGCCAGAGGTGTGCCTGGGTTTGATCCACACACGGGTGGCACTGCTGGAGGCACGGCCATGGGTTCGTGTTCTTGTTATTTAAAATAATCCATCGAGTTTTTTGTCTCACAGTTCTGACTTTGGTGGCAGCAGAAGGAAGGCCTCTGGGCCTGGAGGGCTCCTCACTGTGGAAGTTTTGCCATGTCTGCAAGAGAGAAGCCTTGATCCATGTTTCAGATCTATTTCACTGATTACCTTATACATCAATATATATTTATATATATAAAACTTTAGTTCTGTCTGACCAGGAACAGAAATGACCCCAATCATTTGGGTGCCTGATCACCTGATCACATTTGCACAAATAGAACAAAGCAGCCAGAAACTGGTTCTGCTGTTTTGGGATAAATCCAAGGCTTCAATATCTTGGAGTCCCCTACCCAACAACATTTTACAGCCGGAATTCCCACAGCAAGTGTTAATAAACCTCTCTGGATTCAGACTAGAGCCTTGTCTCTCTTACAACGAGGGCCTGCACATCATCCCTGCTGATAAAAATTGTCCCCCTCTTTGCCTAAACTCTTATGGTGATCCCAAAAACTCATTCTTTATGTAGATTAAAACCACGTTTTAGAAGACCTGAACTTCCATGTGCGCTTCCTGAAAAGCATTTAACATTTCCCTCTCTGCCACCGTGCCAAGGGCCTTCTCTCAGGGTAAATGGCCCGGATCTCATCGTTGACAAGATCCCAGATAAAACAAAGGGAAAAAAATGTAATTGCTGCCTATTAAACACCCACCTCCCCCAGTTCCTCCTTTTCTTGTACATTTGCTTAGAAGCAAGTGAGCATAACAACAGAAAGTGGGGCTGGGAATCAGGCAGTGGGAAAGTCAATATGGAGCAGTGTGTCCATTTGTTTTGATTTATCTCACTAACTTCAATTGACAGTTAATTCATCAGAGGAGGAAAATGCCAGTCTAGTGAAAACACAGCTCGTGAAGGAGAGAGAAGCCAGTGGAAAACACAGAGTGTGGATAATACAGGTAATAAATTAAAGGATACAGTATCAGTATTTTATCATTCCCATTCTGGATTTGCTATATTCCGACTCTTGCCAATTACAATTTATAGTGAGCAGTAAATTTACACTGATTTATTTCACACATACACACACACCCCCTTTGCAAAATGAGGTGACTTTGGAAAACAGGAAAAGACGGGGAAAGGAGTCACTTTGGCTCAAATTCCTAAATCTGAAATTTCCAGCAGCAGTGACAAACCCTTGTAACAAACCACAGGCGAGATGAGAATTTACACTGAGAATGTTGGCTTGGATCGAAAATCCACAAAAATAACGAAGGGTTGAAATTGGGATTTGCAGCAGCAGTGAGGGTGCACCAGTGACACCAGTGCGGGGGGTGGGGATGCACTGGGAGCCTCACATCTCCCTGTGGGCTGATCATGGTCTGCCTGGGCTCACAGGGCTGGGTATCCCCCCTTTTCCAGGGAAATATTCCCTGCTTTAGCCCCCTGACCCCACAGCTCCTCCCTTGGAGTCATTTGTAATCACCCAGAAACGTTTAATTGCTCCCTGCTCAGGGGTTTTTTTGCCTTCAATGCCCATCTCTCCCAAAGGATGTTTTTCAGACTGGTCTTTGCCTGACCTTAGGACACCATCAGTGACAATAAAAGCTGGAGATGGGATTTAGGGAGGCTGTGAAAGCCTGGCCCAGTTCTACTGTGCTCACCCAGAGCCCCCAGAGCCCAGAGCCATCAGGTAAGAGACATTAGACGGAATATCTCTGATGGGATGAATTTATGAATTTATTTTACTCACACCATCCCCATCCTCTCTGAACCTCCTGATCTCCTGTGTGCTGGAATTCACCTTGCACTCCAAAAAGTGCTTGTATTACATTTGAACACTTTTCCCCGTAGTTTCATCAAATGCCCCTGCTGCAAGGATCCTGTTTGTTCTTAGACAACAATCCCACTTTGAAGTTCAGCCTTGCACAGGCACAACTTGGATTATTCTTCCCTGCATATACTGAATTAAATGACCTGGTGTTCATTTGAATGGACCTTAACCTGTGATCTTTTGGGCCCATCCGCTGAGTTTTGCAGGGCTACCAAACATTTTGGGCACTGTCCCTGATGCTGAATTTCCATCTGGGATTTGCTGCTCCTCCACTCAGCAGCAAACCCCAATTTCTGCTCCAAAGAACACAGACAGCTCCACAAGGAGCCGAACTTCCTGCCTTTTTTTTTTTTTCTCCCCCTTAAATCACCTTGTACGCTTATTAAACCCCAAGCACAGCTGCAGGGGACTAGAAGAAATTAAGCTTCTTTCTGTCCATTTCCCAGGAAACTGGACAAGAGCCAGAAATTATCTGTCCTGGCTGAAGTATCTGCATTTTGCCTGCACAACTCTCCAGAAAAGCACCATCCCTATCTCCCTGCCACGCTGCTGAAATTCATTTTGGAGATGATAAAACCACTTAGGAATAGCAAAAGAGCCTTCACTTCTGAGGGTGGGAGTGTCCATAAATCAGGGCTTGGGGCAATGGTTCAGTTGGTGTTTAAGAGGTGAGCTGCCCACACTTTTGGTTTGAGCACGAGTAAACTTACAACAAGGTGCAAATTACTACCAGTGCAGCACTTTTGAATTGTTAAGCTAAAAAAAGGGATTAGACACAACCACCAAAAAAAAGATTGTATCAACTCTGAAAATCCTCCACCTTCCATATTCCTGGCTAAAGGCTGAAAATGCACAAATATGGGGTAGGACAGAGGAGAGAGAAAGGAATCATCACCCAAATGTCTAAATGAAATCACAAGTCTTGCAAAGGTTTAGAGAAGTCTGGGTACTTCTGTTACATCCATGGTGAGGGGGTTTATTGCTCAGAAAGAGAAATTCCAATTATTGCAGTAGGATTTATTGGTGTGTGTGGTCCCTTAGGCCCAAATGCCGGGCTGGTGCAGTGAACAGGCTAAACTCCTTAAAATACCTTAAAAAGTAGGTCTTTTATGAATATTAATAATTTATTCATATTTATTAAATTATTAATACTTTATTATATAGGTATATTATTTTATTCTATACGGGTGTAACTCCTTGAAATACCTTAAAGCCTTAAAATAATTCCAAAACATTGATCTTTTATCTGCACCTATTTCTAAACACCCCGTGGTTGATATTTGGCATCACCTGACAGTGCAGCGCCCATTTCATGAGCTGGTCCCACTCGCAGCACATTTTCCCTGGCTGCTGCCACCCTCCCACCTGCAGCTCCACCCTTTGCCTCTTCCTGGCTTTCCAGCAAAAGCTGAAACATTCCAAAATGTTCTGATACACCAAAAATTCCCACTAATCTGCTAAAGGTGCAAGCTGTCCTCTCAGTGGGGTTTTAGGTGGGGATGTTTCTGCTCCCTGGCTGGGCCCAGCAGGATTCAGCCAAAGGAGGTTCCCACCCTGCCAGAGAACACAAGGCACCACCACAGCCTCAGAAACAGCCAAAATCACTGGGGCTGCACTGAATTCTCCCCCTGCAAAAGCTCTTTATTCCCTCCAAGGAACCAACCACAATGACCTGAGTTTGGTGGGTAAGGACCCCACTCTGCTGAGCAGGCTGGGATTTAGCAGCCAAGTCTCCAAGTTGTTAAATAACCTTTTCCTTCATTACATAAAAGATGAAGGAAGCTGAGAGGTGTAAGCACTAAACCAGAATCTGATGTTTTGTGGTGTTTAGGGGTGGAATTATCCAGTCCCACCAAAGCTGCCTGTGCGGCATAGACAGGAAATTCACCCCAACTACAGCTGACAACTCTCCCCTCCTTCAAGAGACAAATATTTATTCCCCTCCTCGCAGCAATTCTTTTGGACTATGGCTGTTGCCGGCTCCAGGAGAATAATGGGTTTCCTGTTGGGATCTTTGACACTTGTCAGGTTCACTTCAAAAAATTTCCCCTCTCGTAGCGTTAAAAACACACTCCCAAGGAAAGTTTCCCTGCTCTGCTGCACCAAAATACTTTTAGCACATGGAGATGCAATCCAGTTTTTAAAATTTGCTCTCAGTCAATAAAATGGATTTAAATTTGCCCCGTTAATTGTTCTGAAGGAGCTGAGCCTGTCCCCCCTCCCTGCCCTGCCTGGGGACAGACACGGAGCCCTTGGGAAGGACCAGCAGCACTGGGGACACTGCTCAGTCCTGCCACTCTCTGAGACAGGAGGTTTATCCAGCTCCTCTCATCACTCTTCTTTCCCAAACATTTGGCTGTGGTGGCTCCCCCCCCGCCCCTTCCCTTCCCCTTGCTCCAAGTTGAAGGCAGTTCACCACTTACGGTCATTTACAGCTTACATCCCGGCAAATCCAGAAGGTGTCTGATGAAAAAGAGGGACTAGCCAAGCATCTTAATCCCCCTGTTCATTCATGCTCTCTGTAATGTTCTTTCAGGCCTCTGCTGAGAGACTAGGCTGAAATGAAGGCTGATAAATTAGTCTGGAGGGAAACAAGGCAGATTCTGCTTGTAAAAGGTCATTCCAACTTTGTTCTGGGTGAGGGTTTATCTTGACTGCAGCTGCGACAGACAATGGCCGGGGCCTAAACGGCAGAAATCCAAGCTCTGCTCACGAAATTACTGTGCTGATAAGGGAGAATGGGCTTCAGGGAGATCTAAATGGGAAAAGGGAGGTGGGGGACAAGGGTGAGATGTATTTTTGAACAGGATTGAGTGGGGATGGCACAATGAGATGTACAATTAAAGCAGGGCACTGTCCGAAAGGGAAGGAGCACACGGCTGCCTGAGCAGAGCCAAAGGGAGGAGAGAAGCTCTTGTGGGCACCAGGGGGCTGAACCTGGAGCAGACAGGTTGTAAAATACTCCAAACACAGAGGTGGCTCTGACAGGTCAGGGCTGCACCACTAAAGGTCCAGGCATCGCTTCCAGGACACGCAGGGATTTACTTCCCCAGCAACACGTGGCCAAGAGCAGCCAAAATAAACCCCACCACGGAGCGTGCAGGAGCGGGGCACTGGGTGAGAGCACACCTCAGTGGAAAACACTTTCATTTCTTTAATAACTTTCTGTGCTCTTTGGGGCACAGGAACAAACGATGGGGAGTTGAGATGAGCCACCCTCCAGCCTGTGCTTCTGACTGAGTTCCCTGAGAGATGCCTCTCCCGCGCTGACACATCCCACTGGAACCTGCACATCCCCAGCAGTGCAGACACACTAAAGGGTCCCAGCCCACTGTCACCTCTCTGGAACCTGATTCCAGCTCCACTCGGAACTGGAGCTGAGACCCCCCTGCCTCCAGCCCTGGGATCCAGCATAGGATGGACCTGGAGTTGCTGGAGAGAGCCCAGAGGAGGCTCCAGGATGATCAAAGGGATGGAGCAGCTCTGCTGGGACGAAAGGCTGGGAGAGCTGGGATTGTCCAACCTGGAGAAGAAAAGGTGACCTAATTGTGGCCTTCCAGCAGCCTGGAAGGAGCCGACAGGAAAGATGGAGAAAAACTATTTACAAGGGCCTGGAGTGCCAGGACAAGGGGGAATGGCTTCAAACTGACAAAGAGTAGATTAGAGATTAGGAAAAAACTCCTCCCTGGGAGGGTGGGGAGGCCCTGGCCACAGGGAGCCCAGAGAAGCTGTGGCTGCCCCTGGATCCCTGGCAGTGTCCAAGGCCAGGTTGGACGGGGCTTGGAGCAACCTGGGATAGTGGAAGGTGTCCCTGCCCACGGGAAGTGATGGAATGAGATGGGCTTTAATGTCCCTTCCAACCCTTCCTACAATTCCATGATTTTGTTGTCTGTTTGCTCTGAGCCAGGAAATCAGGAGAGATGCACAACCCAGCCAAGGTGGAGATTTTACAAGGATGCCTCACAGAGCAGCTGGGCCTCAGTCACAACTTGAGAAGGAGAGCCTATGACCGGGAATAACTCTCCCAAAGACACCCCCGTGCTCTGGAAATGCTCCTTCCACCCCAAGGGCCAATTCCCCACCTTGCCTGACCCCCGGGCCTCCTCCTGCAGCCGTGATTCTTCCATTCATGTTTCTAAAAATGCCTCAAGCTCAGCTTCACACCTTCCCTGGACAAGCAGCCCTTGTTTGGCAAAGCTGAGCTCTCTCCGTACCGGGACTGCCTCGTTTTGCACTTTGCTGGGATGGAACTCACAGAAAGAGGAATAATGAACTCACAGAAAGAGGAAAGGATTCAAGAAGAGGATGAATAATTAAGAGCTGTGTTAGCAAGCGAAGAACCAAGTCCCATCCACGTCCCACTCCTTCAGAAAAAGCAATGGACCCAACCTTTCGTTTCCATCCCTCAATACAACAAAACTCCCCCGCATTTCCGGAGCCAAACAAGAGGCAACTGAAGTGCCAAAATGTGTGAAGTCCTAAATCCCAAACAAAGTAAGACTTGCTACATCTACCAGCTCTCCACATCCGTGGTGCTGCTCCATATTTGCCATGGGAAGAGGAGGAACGATGCCAAATTAAGCAGAGAACATGATTTTCCCATTCTCTAAAAGTAATTAACACAACATTTTACTTGGGAAAATTCGCTGTTGGTACCTCAGATTGAGGTAAAGCGATTTAATTTAGAACCTTCAGACTTTAGGATTGACCAAGAGCTCAAATGGGCTTCACTGAAGGGTTTGATGACCCTGACCACATCCCTGGACCTCACCCTGGAGCCCTCAATGCCCCAATCCCACAGGAACACCTCCGAGCAGTGAGGAGCATGAGGCTGATTCCCAAAAAACCAAAGCCCTCCCGTGTGCCTCCTTCCAGCAGCCTGAAAACTCCAAAATGAGTTGTTTCGCATCGCTCCCAAGCCGCCACTGAGGGAGCCCCCAGAGCTCTGCCTCCTTCAGAGCCCCATGTATATTTATGGTTTCTCTTATTGATCATTTCCTTTACAAAAGCCCACGGTGTTGCAGGGCTCCATCAGCCGGGCTCTGCTGGGAGAGGACAAAACGCAGGTTGGATTTCTCTGTAGGTTAACATTCCAGAGGAAGAAGCAGAGCCCTGAGTTCTGCAGGGCTTTTGACAATGAAAAAAAGCTATTTTTTCAAGCCCTGTGGTCACCACTGAGCTGTTCATGGGGTTTTTCGTTTTCTTTTTCCTTTGTGAACGTGTGGCTGATAAAATACTGCTTCAGGAGCTGGCATTCAGGGATGGCTCTCGAAGACGAAAGGAAAATATTTATTTCCTTTTTCTGCTTGTGAATCAGAATGTTCTATTTAAAGAAAGTGCCCTCTGCCGGATTGCTCATGAGTTATTACCCCTTATGGAAATAAAGGAGAAATATCAGGAGGTATTCTTAGTCATTCCCTTCCCCTGTCTCTTCTTTTTTTCCCTTAATTCCTTATATACCCATGTTTTAGCCAAGTGCCTAAGATAGAGCAACTTATCTTGGCATTCTTGGGCCTAAAAAAGGCTTTACTCTCTTAACCCTGGCACTGAAGCATTTGGGGAAATGTCAAAAAACGGGACAAATTTCAGTCGTTTCACTTGGATGCCATAAGGTGCATTTTTCATTTTTATCCAGGGTCAAAATTATTAAATTAAACCCTCCCCCCAAAAGATGGAGCTGTAGACAATGGGATTTTGCCTGTGATTCCATCAGCTCCTTCCTCTCCATCCCAACACGGTCCTTGTTCCTCCTGGCATGGTTCTAATTCCAAGTGCAGGAAACAGCCCAACAATTGCCAGCACCTGGAACTGACCCTTCCCCTTCCTCGTGGTGGTCCCCTGACACCAGAACAAAGCCCAGATCCTGCGTGGAAAATCAAAGTATTGATGCTCTCCCAGAGCTGCTCCACGGGAAGGGGATGGAACTGAGAGTGTACAAAGCTGAGCAACCTCCTTGGCCCAAAAATCTCATTTGAAAATTTAAATATTAAAAATAATTAAAAGGAATAGAATAAAAATTAAACCTTTAAATATTTAGAGGTCAGGAACTTATTTTTTCCTGCTTGAGGTTAACTTTTTTCACTTAAGCTCTGAGTTTTGGCCCAAAGCAAAAATTTCTCTGCAGTTTATAAAAATTCTAACTGGGGATGCTCTTGGCAACTATTGGGGGCAGTCCCAGGGTGCTCTGACATTCTGCTTTCCTCCTGAACCCACAGATTCTTTCATTCTCAGAGTGATTCCAGCCTGGCAGACCTGGGAAATGGCGAAGGAACCTCGGGAAATGTTTTCTGTGCAGGTAACGCTCTGCACCTCGGGGAGGAACACACACACAATTCCTCAGCAATTTCCCTGCAGGAGCAGTTGGAAAACAGCAATTCAGGAACTCCTTCAGCCTGAGGGAGAGGAGCTGCTGTAGGAACATCATTCCCCAGGCTAAGGGAAAGGCAGAGGAGGGGAAAATGAATGAATCAGGGAAGGAAAACGAGCAGGAAATGTCATCACATCCTCACAGGGCCCAGCTGAGAGCCCGTCAGCAGGAGAGGAGTGAGAGGAGCTTTGGGGATTTCTTTGCTCATTTAAAGGACTCACACTCCTTTCAGCATCCCTGGCTAAGACAGGACAGAACTTGCTGCTTCAGCTGGATCAGCTTTTAAAGGGAAATGAAGGAATTCCCGTATCATCTGAACTGGGAAACACGACAAAACCATCCCAGTTCAGGCTGTGCTTAGAGGCTCCTTCCTATTTAAATATTTTAAAGATATTTTTTAAAATAGAATTTTTAAAATATATTTTAATTTTGGAGGTATTTTAATATATTTAAGACTCAAGGAAATGCAATATAATTCTCCTCCCAGCATTTAGGGCCAGTCACGTAAATAAATTTCCCTTGGCACTTCGGAGTATTTCTAAAAAACAGAGAAAATAAAAAAGGCTCCCTGCTAAAAATTTAAATTTTGCAGGAATAGGGAGTTTGGGCTGCTGTGAATCAGTGACACGTTAAAGTGTGTTCAAAACCCAGCAGTTTTCCCTGGCCCAGATGTGGAGCCAGAACTCTGCTGCATCCTCAGCTGCTGCCTCCAATTTTTTCCCCAGTTATTTGTCTTCCATGGGACAGCCTCTCTCTTCCCCCCCAAGTAGGAAATGAAAGCACTTATTTATTTTCCCTATGTAAAGGAGCAGCCTGGCTCTGACACTTCAGCTGAGAGAAGTCTTTGTGCTTCAGCAAATAACCTCTCTTGAGATATAAATTAAAACATAAATTAAAACAAGCTGCATTTATCAGTGGTATTTACCCTGTGAACCAAACTGAGCTAAAATCATGGCTGCTTCCAAATCTCCCACCATCCAGGTGCTAAATTTCCCCCCAGGATGAGATTCCCATTCTTCTCTCAATTAGGAAAATTAACAGCGCCGTGATAAATACCATTATTTATCCAAAGCGATCGAAATCATGATGTAATTATTTTATTTTCATTTTCCTTGGGTCCTGGAGGCCATAAAGCACAAACACACTGTGATTTATTCAGGGTGCTGGCAGTGCTGTGTTCTGTGTCAGCGGGCAGGGGGGGAACGGGATCAGGAGAAATGCAACCACATCACACTGAACGATCACAGGGCTTTTAGAGGTGGGGTGGTGTCTTTTAAGGCACACACACACAAAAAAAGTGGAATAACACGATCAGCACAGCAGGGAATGAGGGAAAGCACCCAACAGGTCCTGCACAGGAGCCACTGAATCATCCCTGGGAGGGGCTGGGGGCCAGGATTGACACATCTTATTTATTTTTATGAGATGAGCATGAATCACTCGATGCCATCCTGTGTCCAGAAAGCCCTTGAATGAGAGGTGAGGTTTAATTCGAAGAAGGTTTTTTAAAACGTGTCCCACAAAGCAAAGCAGGAGGCCAGATACGAAGCTGGGCTGCAGATAAGGCAGGACACGAGTTCAAACCATCCCAGCCCAGCCCTCCTCTCTGCCTGAAAGGAAAAGCACCTATAATGAGGATAATTACGCATCTTTTTTCAAAGTGTGGCAGATAAAACTCAGAATTCTTCATTCCCAGAAATGTTTTGGGCTGTTAATGAGTGAAACTAAAAGTTTCAGCAGGTAACACTCTCCTTGTACCTCCTGGAGCTCGAGGTTTTCCATCAGAGCCAGGTCTGGAGTGAGGAGTTCAGATGGAAACGGGGCTGGCCCTGCCTCCAAACACAAACTGAATTTCCTGAGGACTTCGAGGTACAATTCACTGCTCTGTTTCATTCTCATTTTCACAAATCTGCCCTTACTGGAGTTTGAGAAGACAAAGCTCTTTCTGCAGTGGTAGAAAAGAGAGATCCATTTTCACATCCAAGCCCTCGATGGCACATTTTCCAACCCCCAAAATGTTGTTCGATTTTAATTTTTAAAGTAGAAATCAGAAGGAACAGATGTTAATTATGAAGCACGTCCTGTACAACAACAAAATCAGCATTTTCTAGCAAAACTGAGGTGGTGCTGAGGAATGGCCACTTTGCAGCCAATTCCACTTCCAGTGACACTCCCAGTTTAGTCAAAGCCTGACAATAAATTTCCTGTGATGAAGGACAAGAACTTCTTGTGCCAAAGACAGAAACACTGTTCAGATTAAGGAGCTGATGACTCCTAAAAACAAACAAACAAAAAGACCAGGTTTTCAGAGTTTGGGGAGTGAGGTGTGCACAAAAGCAGGATTGTCAAGATTATAAACTGCGGGAAATGAACTGAGAAATACGAATACAGGAGAGGTTGGGTGTGAAGAAAAGGTATCATTCCTGAAGTAAATTCTTAATAGGAGTGGAAATTCAAGTGGAATATTGATGTCCAAATTGGCTATAAGAAGGAGTTGTGTGGAAGTCTTACACCAGCATTCGACCCACAAGTCCCTGCAAGTCGAAACTACAAGTTCCAGAGAAATACTGACCAACAAAATAATGGCAAACCGTAGGAGGAACATTCCTTGTGATCCTAAAAATCCCAGATTCGTTAAATTTATCACCGCTGCAAGAAACAGCACATGGAAGCAAAAGCCAACAAGGGACAAAAAACTCCTCCCCTTTCCCTTTTTTTTCCTCTCACTGCCCATTTCCTGCCTGCTCAGTTTTATGAGCAGAGGATGGAAATACATCCCAAGTTACCATTTCCCAATTTTCCATCAGGTAGAGCTTCCTAGAACATCTCAGAGCTTTTCCAACCTCCCACTCCAAGGGAACGGCTCAGGCACCAACACCCAGCAGACAGTGCTTATTCCATGAATTCCTGCTCAGCACACCAAGGGATTCGTGGATGTTGCTCCCGAACGAAATTCTGAAGGCACAGGATGGAATCAGATCCCTGAAGTGTCTTCGAACACTCTGAGAAATGGGAAAATTCAAGAGGTGTCTGCAAGGCCGAGCAGAGAGTGTTGGGGTGGGTTTGAGGACACCTGAGGGAGGACAAAGCCCTTCCTTTGAGGTGTGAAATGTCCCTGCCAGAGCAGGGGACAAAGGAGCCCCACTGGAATGGGAGAAGTGCCCCGGAGAGGGAAAGTTTGCTCAGTTACACTACAAAAACAAACAGTATCACAAAGTCAACGGGAATTGATAAACACGGCTCCTATCAGAGCGCTCAGAGGGATGTGGGGAACCTTTCTGAAAATCATGAGTGTAAATACCAACTTTTATCAGAATTATGAAACACAAGGACAACGTTTTGCCAAGGTCATAGAAAAAAAAAAAGATTTGCATTTCTGGACTTGGATCTGACTTCTCCCAGCCAAGGAGGATTGTACTTTGCTTATAAAAATCAGCCTTAAAACAAAACAACAAACGAAAATATAAACTGAAACAACAAATGCCACCTATCAATAATAACATCAGAAAAAGAGGATTCATCTTTCCCATTGCAGCCCACAAATAATTAATATTTCCTAGAGGAAGATTATTCTTATTTTCAGAGACACCTGGAAGTGACCAGTATCTCCTTCAGGAATCTCAAGCTGCCTCACACCTACAGCCCCCCCTGAACCAGGCCATGTATTGCCAGTAAAATAAAAGGGATTTTTCCCCCAAAACCCATGTTTTGATGCTCATATAGTAATACCAATTAGATATTCTGCAATGATATTCACAATAGAAGCCAACACCAAGAGGAACTTCTGAGGAATGTCATTGTAAGGGAGAGAGGGAATCAAAACTTGTCTGAATTTCCCCCTTTTCCCTGCACAAGGATAGAAGGAAAAGGAAACTCTTGACTCAGTCATTCAACCAAACTCTGATTTCAGCTCTTCAGACACTTCCTACTGCAGAGCAACAAAACACAATTGAGTTTGGTTCTTAAAACAGGAGTTTTTCTCTTTTTCCTGCACTTCGGACACACTGAAAAAGTAAACAAAACAAAAACATCTGGGCCTGCTTCTCTGGGCTTCTCTGGGTCTGGCTGCTCACTGATTTTTGACTTCACAATCAAGAGTGCAAATATAATCAGAGACAATTTAAACTGTTAATGCTTCAGCCTGGCCTTTTTGACCTGGGTTTCTAAGATTCTAAGAAAACAGAGTTCTATCACTGCGCTGGTGCCTTCTCCCTGGGAAAACCTCACAGTTCCAGCCCTGGGCTGCTTCCCACCCTGTAAATCCTGCAGGATTTTGTGAACCAGTTCACCCCAGTGGTGCCTGATGGAGAAAAAAGGGCAGGTCACTGCTTCACCCTGGGAAAATGAGGGAAAATTCGGCTCCCACTTATTTTGAGGGACACTTATTCGGCTCCCACTTATTTTGTTGTTGTCCAACAACAAAATCCTGCCAGGAAATCTCTCTGCTCCTACTGCCTCAGACACAGCCTCTTCCTCAGGACGAGAGCCAGCACCCCCATGGCAGCAGGAGGATGGAATGTTGGGATGGGCACTGGGGCCAGAGAGAAGGAATTATATAATGGACATTGGATGTGCTGGGATAGGACTGAGCACAGAGCAGGAATCCCAGGCTACACTTCACTTCTCACACAATATTCCAGGATAATTAGGGATGTAAATATTCTCAAACCAAGAATGTAGGAGCAGAAGAGGGTAAGAAGATTTCTGGGACAAGCCCAGAAAAGCAGGGAGGAAGATGGGAGCCATGGGACAGAGCTTTTTGCTGCTGAAGGCTGGGTTTTGTTCAGCTCTTGGGGAAAAAAATGACTTTCACATTTCTCCATCTTCGCTGCAGCACGAGAACTCGAGGACATCGGGGCTGTTAATGGGTACATGCTATTTTTCCCTGCCCAGTTAATAATGCCTGCACCGCTGACACGGGCTGGGAGTCAAAGGTAACACCCCCAACCACCAAACATGATGCGATTAATCCCATTCCCTCCACGCGACAACTCCCAAACACAATTTGGAAATGACAAGCACTTGATGAAGTGACCCGACATCATTCAAAAACAGACTTCCAAAACGGTGCTTGAGCAGTTTTTGTGGCCCAAGAAGTGAACTTAAAAGGGATTTCTGCTGATTTTGAATCCTGCAGGTAATGGGGACGGAAAGTTACGCAGGGAAACACGACATCAGCGAAGTCACCACCTCTGTCCCCAGGCCACCAGGCCTCAGTCCAGCTCCACGAACACTTGGCAGAGAAGACAAAGGAATGTGGTGCCCACATTCCACACGCTTACCTCCCATCCAAAGTTTGTTTCCTTTAATGTGCTCCTCTGTACTGCCATATAGGGTCCAAATCTTTCCCCAACTTCAATCTTCTTTTTGGCCCAAATCCCTAGCCCTGCCCCTGGGATCGAAGATTCTCTGAGTTCAAAATCTGGTGGGATTGGAATGTCATCAGGAATGTAGACGGGAGCTTCATAGGGTGAGCCCTCCTTGGGAGTGAAGTCCTCACTGGTGGGAAAGGGTGACGGAGGTCCCACAGGGATGGGGGACATTATACTGTCCTCAGTTTCCTCCTCTGCGCTTTCACCAGCAAGGAGATCGGGGTCGGTCTCGTACATATTATTTACAATCTCGCTGTCACCTAAAAGGGGAAACAGCAGAACAAAACACACTGAGATACTCACGTGAACATTGGTTAATCTCTGCCTGGGACAAAGTTTCGCTAAGCCGAGCTCGCACGCTTCTAAAGGGTTAAAACCTCCCTCAAGGAACTCTGGTGGAGCTGAGGTAAGGGCACTGACACTCACAGGGTGCTGCAGGAGGGTGGGGTGAGGCTCACTGCAGCCTGGAGTGTTCTATGGGGTCAGGGCTCCTCTGTTGTTTGCACTTTAATTTTGGAAAGAGGGGAGAAAACACGGAAGAGGTGGTGGAGGTTCTCTTTAACCACTTCTTGGTTTAATTGGCTCGGTGTATTTTGTAAAGATAATTTTAAAAAGATTTTTAAATTTTTTTTAAAAAAAATTTAAAAACCAGAAAGAAATTAAGGTAAAATCCAAGTTTGGCATGAAGAGTTTGACTGGTGTTTGGGGCTCCTGCTCAGTGTGTCCCACAACAGCAGCTGTGGCTGTGAGCTCCCAGCTACTCCTCAGCCACACACCCCCGCAGGGGTAACAAGAGCATCACTGGTTTGAAATCACAGAGTCCTGGAATGGTTTGGGTCAGAAGGGACCTGAAAACCACCCAGTGCCACCCCTGCCATGGCAGGGACACCTTCCACTATCCCAGGTTGCTCCAAGCCCTGCCCAACCTGGCCTTGGACACTTCCAGGGCTCCAGGGGCAGCCACAGCTTCTCTGGGCACCCTGTGCCAGGGCCTCCCCACCCTCCCAGCCAAGAATTCCTTGCTAATCTCTAATCCAGCCCTACTCTCCTGCAGTTTGAAGCCAATTCCCCCTTGTCCTCAAGTGAAAACCCTGGACATGCAGAGGTCAATAAAGTTTGGGAATTTTTCTAAGGGGAATCAATTTCTAAGCGAGGCCGTTCCTGTCATGAAAACGGAGCTTTCTCACCCAAAAAGGAAAAAAAAAGGGTGGTGGTGGGGGAGCAAAACATGAAGGGGGAAAAGAAAACCACATTTGTCACCCAATACGAGTAGCTGGAGTATTTTTGGGAGCAGATTTGCCGTGTCTCCGTGAGCCGTGAGGCAGCGCCCGGTGCCCAGGAGCTCCCACCGCGATAACAAACCCAACAACCGCGGCTTTGTGGGAGCTCCCGCGGGGCACAGCTAAAGCCCGAGCCCTGATGTCACCGGAGGGGGAGCAGCACCCCACCAAAATTGCAGTTTGCACTGGTTCCCAGCGAGGAACCATCAGGGAAGAATAGCTGGAAAAGCGCGGCTCGATTTGAGGTATTTATAATTCATCTCTCCGCTAACCTCAGAATGCACCTTCTGTCTGCAAGACACATCTCCCCCTCTGTTTCTTTTTTTTATTTTTTTAATGCCTAATAAAGATTTTCCTGAGTTCATGCCTAAGAAACCTGGTGGCAGACTCAACTAAAGGGGAGGATTTTGATTCCTCTGCCAACATTTTTTTGCTCTGGTTTTTGGAGGAGAACAGGGAGCTGCCTGCTGCAGTTTACATGGGTTTCCTCTGCTAGAAAGTGCAGCCCTCCCTACTCAAACATGTCACCAGAACCAAGCTTTCATGAACATGAGATACTCCATCATCCTGAAAATATTTGTGGTTGCAGTAAATGTTTTCTCGCCCAGTATTAGCAAGTCAAATTATTTTCTGCTCTATGATTAGCCTCTTTTGCACTTAAGGAACAGGAATTCCAACTGAGTTGAAGAGCAAAACTGGGTTTATTTGGAGCACGACCTGTGAAAATTTCCAGAGGATACAAGTAAAGTATAAAGATACCTCACTACTGTACACTGATAATTTAATTTCTTCTGTGGGACAATCAGGGTGGTTCTGATTAAATTTTAATTTACTTTTAAGCTGATTCCACGTCCAACTGACCTCATATTTCACAAGGAATCATCAAACACAGGTAAATCTGTCTTTTCAGCTGTTAAATGACCAGGGACTGGCAACAGGCACAAAATGACAATGAAACAACATTTTCAGGTCGTGATGGGTCTGATACCAGAGATTCCAGGTGGCATCTGTGGGAGCAGAATCCCAGCCAGGCAGATGTGGGAACGTTGGGTTCCTCAGCACAACCCAACGCTGAGATCAATAAATTGTACCCAGCATTTATGGGCAGCCAGAGCTGCCATGGAAAATCCGAGCTGTGCCCAAACCTGTCCCTTTTCTGTGCACTGCCAGGTGGATTTCACAGAATCCCACAATCACTGAGGCTGGGAAAGACCTCCAGGATTATCAAGTCCAAGCTGTGATCCATCCCCACCGTGTCCACAGACCAGGCTCTGAGTGCCACCTCCAGCCCTTCCTTGGGCACCTCCAGGGATGGGGACTCCAAACCTCCCTGGGCAGCCCCTGCCAAGGCCTGAGCACCCTTTCCATGGAGAAATTCCTGCTGATGTCCCACCAAAATCTGTCCTGGTGCAGCCTGAGGCCGTTCCCTCTCCTCCTGTCCCTGTTCCCTGGGAGCAGAGCCCGACCCCCCCTGGCTGCCCCCTCCTGTCAGGGAGTTGTGAAGAAAAAAGGTCCCCCCAAGCCTCCTTTTGTCCAGGCTGAGCCCCTTTCCCAGCTAAAACCCCCAGGTGAGGGAGCTGATCTTCTCCACAGGTTGTGTTTATTCCATGGACTTAGAGCAAATCCAACAGCTGGAGTTCAGTTTTGATTATTCCGCAGAAT
Source organism: Falcunculus frontatus (assembly GCA_013398115.1). NCBI lineage: Eukaryota > Metazoa > Chordata > Aves > Passeriformes > Falcunculus > Falcunculus frontatus. Next base: position 125,213 of record VZRV01003565.1, on the reverse strand, counting down.
CTTGCAGATTGCCCCCACTGAAGCACTTCTCACCCTCGGGGTTCCTCTCAGCTTCACCCCAAACATTCCACAACTGGTTCAGTTCAAAAAATACATTTAAAAAAAAGCAGAGAACACCTCGTTTTCCAGGAACAATCCCCAGCTCTCCCGAGCTCCATCCCAAACCGTGGCTGCCATGGAGAGCTGGACGCGGCCACTCCGTGGTGACAACGGTGACAACCCTGCTGTCCTACATCTGCCCCTCTGGAATGTCTGCCTGGGTGAAAAAGCGGCCCAGAAATACAACTTGACCTTATTGTTATTGTCATGAAACTAAAATTAGTCCCTCAAAGCTCCCCAGCGAAATGACTCGATAAAAAGGCTCATTGAAAGGTTGTTTCCACAGATAATCAGATATGGGCAGACGCTGAAAATCTGTGTGACACCAATGAGGGGCTGGCAACAATGAGAGGGATGGTTTAGTGGTGGTGAGAGACCTCATGAATAATCTATTTAGCAGCTGTAATGAAAGGGAAAGCAAGGCTGATGTTAAAGGAAATGGTGGTAGGCAAAATAATGCGTGAGGTTTGGGGTGGGTTTGTTATATTTGGTTTTTATTATGTTTATTGTTATTTTTATTATCATTATTGTCATTATTGCTGTTTTAATTATTATTATTTTGTTGTTGTTGTTGTTGTTAGATGTCTAATTCTGCTGTGGAAATACCCAATTATCTGAAATGACTGAGCATTTTCTACACTCACAGATTGCAGAGAGCTTCTTTGACTTCTTCACTGGGAACATTTACAGAACATCCCAAGAATTAATTTCTGTTGGGCAGGCAGTGCCTGATCCCCAGCACAACCTTGAGTTTCACTGATCTGGGCTGAATAATTCAACATTTGTGTGAAACCCAGGTATTTTTATTTTCTAAGCAAGGAGAAGAATGCCAGGCACCCACTGAACTCTCACTTCACCTCAGAACCTGGAGCTTCAGGCCTGAGGGAAATATTGGAGCAGAAGAGTAGAAAATACAAATATTCACAGAAGATTTTGACTTTGTAGCTAAGAATGGAACCCCACAGGCACGGACCCACAGGTGCTTTTTCCTTAGGGATTAACTGGGTGTTGGATGGAGTTTTTCCATCATTATCCAAACTTTGCAGCTCATTCCCAGCTGTGAGTTTAGAATCACACGTGAGTATTAAAACCTCAGTGTCATCTAGAATTGCTTGTTATGTGGTTATTATAGTATATAATAATGATATAATATTATAAATTATTATCAGGAAAATATCCATTAGGCCAGGACTTCCCTGGGATTTATTTCCATTTTTCTGGTTCTACAGGAAGAGCAGTGGGGTGACCTCAAACATCTTTTCCAGCCCAAAGAGGGACATCACCACCACCTTTACAGCTCCATGGATGTCCTGAGCTCCCTGCCCTGTGTGATTTTCTTTGTGAAACATTCCCCAGGGAAGAAAACAGAACAACCAAACCAAACAATTCCTGATAAAGTGCCTGGTGAGAACGAAGGCAGGGAATATTTGAGCACTTTGAGCAGTATCTTGAGGGCCATTGAGCAACCTGGTCTAGTGCTCATGGCAGTGGGGTTGGAACTGGATCATTTTTAAGGTCACTCCAACCCAAACCAGTCTATAATTCCGTGGTTCTTTATTTCACACCCCCAGCGGACCGAACCACCCACATTTCTAACTCTGACAGGATTCTGTCTCCATTTGCTGTGGCCTCAGACCAAAAATAAAGGCATTTTTCTGACCCCTTTGTAGGCCAGAGGAGCTGCAACAGATCATCAAAACACAGCCCTGCCCAACCAAGAAGGAAATATTCCCATTAAGGATGTGCTTAACTGCTGCTGACAGGGTTCATCACCTCGGGGGGTTGTGCTGCTCATCTTAACTCAATCCAGGTGAATTCTGAGGAATACCTGCCCTCCATCCCGCTTTAATCCACTGGGAATTCCACAGGAGCCTGGCTGCCCACCCCTCTGTGCTCTGCATGGGGCAGGAGCTGACAGCAGGCACGGCCCAGAGCTTGGCAGGTGCGACCCCGAACCACAAAGAACCTCAGAAAACCCAAGGAGCACCCACCCCAAAGTGCCTCCAGCACGGAATGATCCCAGTGGTCAGATTGCCACCTGATGGCCGCAGCTGAAATACAATAGGAAATCTCAAATCCGGGCCCTGCTCTGCTGCATCTGCCTGGCAGGAGCAGCCCAAAAATCCAGCTGTCCCTGAAGGTGGTGGGAACTGCTGGGATCAGTCAGCTCTGGATCCAGCCCTGGCATTCCTGAGCAGTGTGAGTCCTTCTAAATGCCACATGGAATGAGAAGTGGAATTCTCCCTAAACTTTCGCCCTCCTCGTGGATCCACACCTTCCTTCCCAGCCTTTTCTCCCTGCTGGGTGCAAACCTGAACCTGCAGACAGGGAAATGCCTGGATTTCCAGGAGGATCTCACTTCTGGGTTCTACAAACACCAGCCACTCTTTTCTTCAGCCTTGTGTGATGAGGGAAATGTGCCTTTGTGGGCTGGATTGTGCCAGACCCTCTCTGGAAGCTTGTGTGAAACACTTCTGCCAGAAAAGATACAAATTAGTGACAAAATGTAATGAGAGGAATGATTCCTCTTCCATTAAGGATGGGGCTGAAGCATTAAATGCTTCACAGCCATCTAAAAATGACCTTTTCCCCCATCCATGGACAATATTAATGAGAATGGCTGTAAGGAAAGGACAATAAACAATAAATTGTTTAAGATTCTCGAGCCCACCACTCGATTTCTTCCTCCCATCCATTGCAAGAACCTTCCTCCTCCACCTCCATCCAAGCTGGACTGGGATCTACAGCATTTGCTGGTGGACATGGGTCTGAAATCAACACATCCAGCACCCAAACCAGAGCCTGTCCAGGAGGAACCCCCTGGGCCTGGGGCTCTGCAGGGTCCCCAGACTACAGAGGATGCTCTGACAGCTTTTCCCATCACCTCTGACTGCTGCCAGAGTGAGAGGAAATTCTGCTTTAAATGACCATTGGGAAATGGCTTTTTTTCTCTTTCGTTCATTCAGAAAACCCCTTCGTTTTCACAAGTTCAACAGTTGAGTAAAGCCTTGGGCAATAAATATCCAGGCAGGGAAGTGGCCACCAGTGGGGAGTGGTTTTGCCCCCACGGTGCCAAGGGAATGTCACAGGGGCTGCTTTTACCTTGGAGAAATGGTGCTGCTCACACAATCCTTTATTTAATTTTTCACTCTAATGGGCACTTCTGCCACAACTTGCTGTGGTTTTGCCAACTTTTCAGAACATATCTAGAGATACCCAGCTTGGAACAGTATTTCTACCCTTCAGATTCCTCCTGAATCTTGGGCCTTTAATGCCAGATGACACTGACACACCGAGCACCTCAGGTTATTTCTCACTGGAGTAATCCCGCTTCTTCCTTTGATCACATCCAGAGCTTTGCACAGCTCCCTCACACCTGAAAACACCCAAAATGCTACAAGTAAAAGGAAGTAGGGACAATCAAAATGGCTGTAGATGAGACCTGGTCTTCCCTGTTCCCTGTTCAAGTTGGAATGGTGGCACAGTTGTGCCAGGATCTGTCACAGCTGACTGGCTTTGTCCAGCTGACAAGTTAAATTCCACTAAATAGGTGTGCACGGAAAATTCAGACCCTGCCAACCTCAAATCGCTGGATACTCAGTCAGATCTGAGCTGATCCCACAGAAAACCCACCCAGCCCAGCTCCAGCAGATACCCAAACTCCACTCTCAGCTTGTTTCCCTTAAAACACTGATTATACTTCACTTCCACTGTGCAAAGCACAGAACTTTGGGAATGCTGGAGAAGCAGGAAGATGCTGATGGTGTAAACAGGATTCTGGAGGTGGGTGGTCAGGAACCCATCCCTGAGGGACCCAGCTGCTCCAAACTCTGCTGGCCGAGCTCCCTGTACCCCAGTGACAGCCCCAAACCCCCGCATTTGCCAGGCTACCAAGGGAAATTTTTATTTATAGCTGCCATTGGAATGAAATCCAAAGGAGACACAAGTTTTAGCGCATCCCTGTGTAAGATTCCAGACAGGAACAAGCTCTGAGCATTCCCAGCACAGGAACCTGCCCCAGGTGCTGCTGAGTCCGGCTCTGCTGCCCAAATCTTTGCAGCCAGAATTTGAGGACAAAACACACAGAACTTCCCTGCGTCTGGCTGATGCTGAACTGCTGCAGAACACATTAAAAACCCAATTTACCGCTGAAGAATACTCAGAACTGCAGAGACAATGAGGGATGAGGCAGGAGGAGGAGGCAGGACGAGTGAAAAGGAGGAAGGAGTCCGATAAAAATTAAACACTCACAAACGCAGCCCCTTTCCCATGTTTACTTTGTATATTCACTTTTCAAGTTTCACGTTGGTGCCCTGTTTTGTCTTAGCTGGAACTGCACCTCTCAAAGCAGCTTCAAGTCCTTTTATTAAAAAGAAACAGAAAGCAGATCTGAAAGGAGCAGTGAGAGCAGATGAGGACTGAGCAGAGTTAATCGGGTGCATTTTTCAATAAACATTCTAGAAGCAGTTGCTGCAGAACTTGGCTGTGAGAAGAACAGGTATTAAGGATTTCAAGTGCCTTTGGTTTTAAGCAGAAAAAAAATTAAGTGTTTTCTTTTATTAAGGGATTTCTGCTGGCAGAAATGAAGAATAAAGCTCAAAACAGTATTTCAGTGTGTTCCTTAATACGCATTTTCCTCTAGTAAAACCAGCAGGGAAAGTGTCCAAATTACTCTGCTCTAAATGCCAGTATTATATTTCCAGTAAAAGTCTGGTTCAACCAGGCATCAAAAATATTTCCACATAAGATCCTTCTAGAATCAAACTCTTCAGAGAATGTCGTTGTTGTTGTTTGTTGTCCGTAACTTTGCTCCACCTGAGCTCCTTGTATCCACAATTTTGTTTTCTATTTGAACTCAAGCTGACATTTCTACAAATTGTGCTATGTCCAAATATTCATTTGATCCATAAAGTTGGTTCTTTTAAGAAAAAAAAAGAAAAATGCTCTGCTATCTTATTATTAAAAGCACTGCAAAAAAATATCAGCCTTTGGGATTTGTGTCTCTGAACTATTTACGAGATAAAAGCTCCAGTGAAGCATCACAAGAAATGTACAGTGCATTACCAGAGTGGTAACAAACATTTGGGGACAATCTATAGAAATAACACAACAGCAAAAGAAAAACTCGGGGAAGGAAGAGAGGAAAGCCCAGAGAAAAGCTCCGCTCGGTGCAGAAAAATCGTCGTTGCTTTGCGGCGCTTTGCTTATTTTTGCTCCAAAATCCCACCCCTTTTAAAATCTATAGAAACGCTCCAACCCCGCTGAAAACGCAGCAAAGTGGAACTTGGGAAACGGCTGCGAGAGCGAATTCTCTGCTGGGAGAAACGCTACCTACTTAGAATAAATAAAGAAATGCGCCCGGGCCGGCTCTCCAAAAACTAACAGCCCGTGCTGGATATTTCTCTCGGTGCTGGATGTCAAGCCATGGAGCGAGAATAAAGCGTTTGTGAGCCTCCAAAAGGAGCCCTCGCGATTGGAATTCACGTCCCTGCCAAGCGGAGGCTTTGGGGCTGTTGTCACCGTCTCATTGTCATTCCGCTCACTGTGCCTTCCCCAGGGTACCGAACAGGAGCCCTGGCATTATTAACACGGCAGATTAATAGCAGCGGGGAGAGGCGTTCGCACAAACACGCTAAATATTAATATTAATCGATAACAATTTCCAGTTCCTGACGGGAGGCGCGCAAACATTCCGGGAGGGGAAGGAGGGAGGGCAGAGCAGGGGACGGGGATGGTGCCCACGGAATGGGGGATGAAAGGGGAGCAGTGAATCAATGCAGGACAGAGGACGGAGCCGTGAGGTGGGTGTCAAGAGCAGGGCTCTGTTTTCACAGGCGCACACAGGCACACATTTTAATGCCGCAAGATAAGTTGGATTTGCCTTGCCCCGGCTGAAAAAAAAAAATATAATTCCGGGGGAGCTCGCTGGTTTTATATCGGGGAAGAAACAGCAGAGCTCTGCAAAAACAGGGGGGAAAATATCCTGCATCCTATTTTTGCCATCCCGAGTTGGGCTGTGCTCTGCAAACTGTATTTTCCTCAGCGCTAAGACAACAACTGTACTTTCCTCAACCCCACACAGATATTTTTTAAATTCAAGTCTGTTCACATTTACCAGATTTCTAGGTTTGTATTTCAAGCTCATTTCCACTGCCACCCCTCCATTCTAAAGCCAAAAAAAAAAAATCTGTAAAACTTTCTCCATCTTTTCTAATGGATCAGCCCAATTTTTTAAATTCAGTCTTTGAAAGTCTTTATCATTATTTCACACACTCTTTAATTACAAACAGCACAAGTAGAACGCACAGGGCTGTTGCCAAAGAGGTTCCCAAATGCTCCAACTCACGATATCAGTGAAACCAAATCCAACCATTCCAGCTCGAGACCTTTTAGCACAGACCCCACTGGGTCACTGAGCCCAGTCCTCCTCGAGCTTTGTACAAACAAATGAGTTTTTTACTCAAAGACACATTTTTGCAGCAGCCTCGAAGTTCAGTTGGAGCCAGGAATGTTTCTCCCAGACCTGGAAGTGAAGATGTGGTGAAAAACCCTCTTTGCACAGAAGGGGCTGCCCGAGCTCTGCCCCACATGGGACACACAGAGGGCTCTCAGACACTTTGATCTTCTGGGCTGGGCTGGTTTCCTCCCAGAGAGGTGGGACCCACAACGACTAAACATGGGCTGGGAGCAGGGAATTGTGCTCAAAAATCAGCTGGAAAGGGCTTTCCCACTCCTTATGGGTTCAGTCCCAAAGCCCATGGAATGCTGTGGGGTTTTACGGCCAGCCCCTGACTCGTTTTGGGTTTCATTTTATGCTCGCACACATCCCATCCTGCCTAGAGCCCACCAAGCCACGAAATATTTGTGTTTTCTCAGTGTCCTGGGCATCTTCTGGGCGCCTCATTGACCACATTGTCAGCCCTTCCTTCACAACCACTCCAAGCAGCAATTACCAGCTGCTTTTTCCCACCAGGAACGGCCCAGAAACTGAGGCTGCAGCTTTGGGAAGGGACAAACATTGTGACAACCAAGAACTGTGGCAGCAACTGAACCTCCAATGTGCATCTGAACTTGGTGGCTGGGGCACATCTCTGAGTGCACCCATCCAGCTGTGTCCATCCAGGCAACTCACATTTCACCTGTCACATTTTGAACGTGTAAATAAGGAAAATTCAGAGGTCTGCCAAATATTCCCCACCACTGGGCTGAGGAGTTCCTGATATTTTCGGACCAGAATTGAACTCCTTTCCAGGGCAAAACGCCTTTCCTCTGGCTACCAGTGTTCTGGTGATTGCAGAAATGCTTAATTACTATGAAAAATGGAATTTTAACAGGGCAAATGATGACAGTAAGAAACAACTGGGGGTTTTAATGCCGTTCTCTGCTGATCTCTCCATTTCTCCTACCCCCATCCCAGTTTCAATGAATGTTTGCATTGGGAGCACCTCCACAGAGCTGCTGTTTGGGGCACTTTTCTCCTGGCCACTCAAGTGCTCTTTTCTCTCTAAGAACAAGAACCTGACAAAGAACTGAGCGTGTGTTTAATCCTCCTGCTTTTCCCCACTGCAGGATATTTACAAGTCACTTCTGACGGAGAAAGCGCTCCCAGAGTTTGTCTGCAAAATGTAGGACAGGAGAGACGGGAGGTTCAACAAATGGCAGTGGGACGTGACACTCCATAAAATCCTTCCCCAACACTGTGTGAACAAACACGGCTACAGGTGGCATTCCTGGGACAATCCCATCCTCTCCAAAGGAAGCTTGCCCAATTCCAGAGAACTCCACAGTTGTTTTCAGACCCACTCAGTTCCTAGCCACACCACAGTATCCTCCTGGATTAACCTGGCAGGTCCATTCCCATTAATTTTAATCTGATTCCACCAGATTCTGGTTAAGTCAGGACTGGGAAGTTGTGGAAGCACAAGGATTTGGGGCTCTCCCAGGGCACTCCCCACATCCAGGCAGAGCTTCTCTACCCCGCTTCCCTCTCCTCCTTCCAAAGCAATCCTGGGTGTTGCACCCACCACCTGGCCCTATTTAAAGCCACTACATTATTCTAAAAAGGATTATTTATACTAAAAACACTCCCGGGACTACTGTATTTGTATTTCAGGGCTGCTGCATCCCCTATTTCCTCACTGCTCTAATATGGCCCGAGGCAGGGCGCCTGAAATGACTTGCGATGCCACTGTAATTTTTATCAAGGCTTGTTCCTGGTAAAAAGCCTCTTTGTTTCAAAGAAATGTGATTTGGCCTTTTTCCTCCTCTGCTCTATTCCTTGGTTAATATACCACTTCCACTCGCCCCGGGGCTAAGAAAGGTATTCCATGGAATTGGTCAAATCTCACTGTTTTTCTTCTAAATCACAACTGGCTTTTTTTCCTCGACCCTTGCTAAGCACTATCTAAGCTGACAGTCTGAACTTGAGATTTTATTTGTGCCTTTAACCCTTCAGCTCCTGGATTCGGAGCAGTCACATGGCCACATTAAAGAGATGCACCAGGGCTGCTCAAGCTGCTCTGGCAAAGGAGGGGTTGAGGCAGGAGGAGCAGCTCTGGCTCGTGTTATTTATTGTATTGGCCATCTCTGAAAAGGTATTTTCATCCAGGTGTTCGTTTATTATAAATCTGAACACACCAGTGACTTATGTGGAAGTCCACAAAGTTGAAATTCAGAGTTTTCAAAGTCTTTTCCAAGGACAAAAAAAAAAGGCTCATCATTTCTTATCTCCCACAAAGAATTTGGTTTTAAACACAGTAACGCTTAACCCAGATTTGGGATTGCCTAATCAAGTTTTAATTTAGTCTGTCTCATTGACAAATAGGGTGGATTTTCCTATGAAATATATGCCAAGTGTTCAAGCACACTCGTAAAATATCCCACGAAAGCAGAAGCTGCAGCAGGATCTGTTCGTTGACCTGCATTTATACAATGCCCACGGCCTCTAAGGCAGTGAATAATTACAAATAAAGAAATCCAGTGTTTTTTTAGACATCTCTAAACTGGTCCTGTTGGGAATCCAGTCCTCATTTGCCATCACTACCACACAGAGCTGAGAGCATCAGGGAAGAACATCTCAAAGGAAAAAAATACATCAATATCCAAAATACTGTTGCATTTCTGCACAGGAAACAGGAGTTAACACCCTAATGGGATCTTCAACAATTAATACAAATCAACACCTTGCCTCAGTGTTTAGGCAGAGATCATCACCCTCCCAATTAGCTGACAATTAATGATCCTTTATGCAGGAAGTTTTCACTGTTGTTCAGAGATTTAAACACGTTTCTAAACTTTGCCACCCATAAAATTATACACACACAAAGTGAATTATAATCACCGAAATGACATCCTGCTTTATGGATCATCAGCAAAGATATTTACATTCAAATGAAATGCAGACAGGAAAATCAGTTCATTAAAGGAAACACAACCCAAAAGTATCCAAATCTTTATCTCCCAAGCCATCACCTACAGCCAGCTGTGAAAAGTGAGGCATTTTTAAGTAGCACAGATATTTCCCCTCGTGTTCACCAACAGAGGTTCTGTCAGAGCAGCTCTGCAGAACTCCAGAATTACAGGCAGCCCTTCCCAAAAAAAAAAGCTGCAGGATCTCTCTGTGCCCTGGCACAACAGGAACCTGGGCACTTCAACATTCCCTCCAGGAGCACACTGAGGGCTTCTGTTTGTTTGTTTGTCCAAAGCTTCCTCGTGTTTTCCTTCTCTAATCCCTCTGTTTTTCTGCTCCCTCCATAGCCAAATACACGGAAACTCAGAAAACCTTAAAGGTCCCTTGCAGGTCAAGTGTTATTTTTCTTCATCTACCTGACTTTAACTGGTGAAATTGCTTGAAGATTTCCCTCACGAATTTGATAAAACAAACGAGGCCTCACAGCAGGGTTGTTTAACTCTTGTTTTCTGCTCAGCACCACAATTTTCATCGGTCAGCGTGGCAAGAGTATAAAAATTACAGCTAAGGCAAGCCAGGGGTTGATCCAAGCTCCCTGGAAAGAGTGCATCCAGCTGCAGTGCTCCCAAAACCCAGCCCCAAAGGCCTTGAGCAATGTTCCCACCATTCTCCTTGGAATTCGGAGGTGTTGGTGGGCTTCACCCCAATCCTGTGAGCGAGTCACCTGCTCCAAGGATTGCCACTCAAAAATCACCTCACCGACAGCACCCAGCGCTTCTCATGGGCACAGCCAAAGCCAAAAGTCCTCACAAAACCAACCCAAACTCTCCCGTGAGCCAGAGCTCACTAACAGGTAATCAAGTACCAGTTTGGGATGGAGAATCTCAAAATTCTGCTCACTTCTTCAGGGATGCTGCTTTTGCCATGAATGTTTTTCCTCTCACACACGTTCTCCCAGCTGCTCTCGAAACCCACCAGGCACCAGACCAACATCTCCCACAGGACCAACCCCTGATTGAGCTCGGTGTCAGCAATTATCTGAATCCTGGTGGAACTGGAGGCTGGACTGGGCAGGGAATTGATGGAAAGGCAGAGCAGCACTGGGCAAGCTCAGAGGTGTCTTTGCCAAAGCTGTGTGCCCAAGAGCAGCCAGGGCACTCCTTGAGAGAACGAAGGCAGAGATCCACCACCTCCTAATATTAAACATTCATCTTTTCTCCACCAGACTAAACCTCTTTGTTTCCTGTCTCTTCTCTGTCCCGACGCAAACCCAAACTTTCAGAAAGCCTCGGTGCATCCAAGCAAACCCCTCCGGAGCACAAACAAAAGCCCCACCACCCCTCGCCACATCCCATCACCGCCGTAATAAAGATGTTTATACTTTTAACCACCGAATAAAGCGCTCTAATTCCGCCAAGCTTGTCCCCTCCACTCCACTCCCTTCACTCCACGGCTTCATTTAGCAGGCCAGCGGTAAAAAAAATTCATTAATTTTTATTAACAGGGAGAGCCATTTGTTCCCTGTGACAATATTTGACTTGTCGAAATGATTTTCACCTCTGCCATGAGGTGCGCGCTCCCCACATACATCACCCGATTACTCCGGGAGCGGCCAGAGTTGCAGTCATTAGCCAGTGAATTAACGACAATCCACAGCGCTATTAATCACGCTGACAAAAGCGTGAGCTCGCTGCTGACCCGAACACGGCTCTGGGACACGAGCACAGGCAAGGAGAGCACAGCCACAGGGCTGGGGAAGAAAGGAATTTTTTGTTGTGTTGTGGGTTTGGTTTTTTTTTTTATATTTTTGTCTCGCGCTCTTTCGCTAAGCTGCTGAGGCAGGGAAAAAAGGGAGAGGGGAAGAGAAATGAGGGAGGGGCGGTGGAGTAGAAGGTAAAGGCAGCTTGGTCTGCAAGGTGAGGGTGTCTATTGCTGGTTCTGACATCCCTCCTGCAACTTCTGAGCAGGAGAGACTGCAGGAATTACATCTTAAATCAGCAGCGCTTTGCCAAGGGCAATTTGGGAAATTCTTGGAAGCACAGTTGGTTTGATCACAGCTTGTTCCTCAAGGCCTCTCCTCTCTCTCCCTGAAAATTTCAAATATCACAGAATCACTGTGGTTGGAAAAGACCTCTAAGGCCACCAAGTCCAACCTGTGACCAATCCCCACCTTGTCACCAGCCCAGAGCACTGAGTGCCACCTCCACCCCTTCCTTGGACACCTCCAGGGATGGGGACTCCAAACCTCCCTGGGCAGCCCCTGCCAAGGCCTGAGCACTCTTTCCCTGGAGAAATTCCTGCTGATGTCCAACCTGAGCCTCCCCTGGCACAGCCTGAGACCATTTCTCCTCATCCTGAAAGCAACCACATTTCACAGGGAACAGCATGGATCCTCCCATCCTACCTCTAAAATATTGATCTCTGAGAACTGCTGGCTTCCAAATCCCAGAGCTCTGGCCACTCGTGCCTGGGAACACCTGGAAAGAAGCTGCCAGTGAACATGGCATGGAGCCCTCATTGTTTTCCTGGAATGTGGCTTCTGATTTCAAGTTTCTGAACACTGCACAACATTTAGAGAAGAAACACCCCTAACCCAAGCACTACAATCCTTAGAAAAGAGAATTTTTTCCCAGTGGCACAGCCTTCGTGTTCTTCAGGACAGTGCTGCAGCAATCCAGGACAATACATGGATATAACAGCAAGTGTTAAATTCAGAAGTCATCAGAAACCAGCTGAAAAGGGGAATCTGGAGGAATGCGATCCCGTACGAACGCACGAGGAAGGGGAACTCACACGAGCTCTGGAAGAACGGGGCAAAGAATGAATCTTTGCAATGGTTTGAATGTTCCTGCTGTACTGGACAATCCGTGGCAAGGAAAGCACATTCCTGCAGCCTTGCCCTGTCCCATCAGTCCCCGACTCCCACCACAGCAGCTCCAACAGTGAGACCATTCAGCATTGGGAAGATGATAAAACCATGGTGAGAATTCCAAAAATCTCCTTCGAAACTTTTTACTGCTGGTTTGTTGTTTTTTTCCATTCATGACCTAATAAGGGATTTAAGGGTGAATTTTCAGAAGCGCTCAGTGGATTCTTCCCCCCAGTTCTGCAAACACACAGAGCCAAGTGCTGTGAGAGATGGTCATTCTCTCCTCAAAGCCAGATACATTTTCTCCAAGAAAAATCTCTTAAAAATCAAAGCAGAGATAAAGAACCCATCACAGATTTAAGAAAATTAATTTTCCAAGAGAGAACTTTCTGGAATAACTTCTAGTAACCCAGGACCGCTGTGACACAGCCCCAGTTTTTGGGATGTTTGTGGTGTATTCCCACCTCTAACAGATTTTATGCCTCCACTGCAACCCAGCATCTCCTGATCAATTCTCTGCACTCTCCATTCCCTCAGTCACTTTCTCTTCTCCAAACCCCTTTCCTAAAAGAGCTGCTGCTCCCCAGGTCGATGCTGCTTTGCTCTTACCACACAGAATAATTCTAGAACCTGTTTCTTGTTACTCACTTTCACCGGTTTAATTCTCCTTTTGCAGCGAGGAATGTCGTAAGGAAAGCCGGGCTCGGAAATCCATGATTTCCTGCCAGTTAATTCATTTCAGCAAAACAGGAGGCAAGGTGATATTGCTGTTTAATGTTGCAGCCCCTCTGCAGCACTCCCTGGGGGCTCTAAGGGATCCCATGTGCGCCCTCGTCCCTGCCCCGCTGCCAGCACCGAGTACCACCTTGGGCCAATTTAGGCTCTTCCACCCCGGAGCCATTTTGTCCCATTTACAACTTTTGTGAATTTAAACATCAAAGCAGGAACAAGAACCAGTGGAGGTGCAAACCACGGGTCCTGCAGCCCTGGCAGAGGTTCCTGTGGCCTCACGCACGCCACAAGCGACTCCCTTTCATTTGAGAGCTCGGGTCGGATGCAAAAGTAGATTTAATGTTCAAAAGCAGAGTTGTGCCTGAAATTTGTGCCTGTCTGGAGTCACGGAATGGTTCGGGTTGGGAGGGGATCCTCATCTCACCCCCTGCCATGGGCAGGGACACTTCCCACTATCCCAGGTTGCTCCAAGCTCCATCCAACCTGATCTTGGACACTTCCAGGGATGGGGCAGTTCTTTGGATGAGCTGTGCCCGTGTGTGCCACCCAACCCAGCTGGGTCTGGGGATAACTGCAAAATCAGGGCTCCCCAGGGCAGCCTCAGCACCCCTGTGGCTCAGACAGGAGCTTTTCCTCTCGGTCAGTCCCATTCCCTGACCCAAAGAGAGCACAACTGCTGCGGGAGGAGAAGGGGAAAGTCTTGTTCTCGTTCAGGGAAGAGATGGGGGAAGAACTCTGAGCCTTACTACAGACCTACACCATGAGTATCCCCAGCTTCCTCAGGGATTCCACACTGAGCATCCTCACTGATCTCCTCACTCATGGGAAGGAGATCATTGATCAGAACAATGAAATAAAGTGAATTTTCCCATTTAGCCACCGGTGGTTCCCACTCCATTCCACCACCTTTACTCTCTGCTGTGAACATTTTCATTGTAACCTGATAGGTAAATCCAGAAGGATTCGATACAAAAATCGATGAAACTGTGTAATTCCTACTGGGATCTCCACACACAGACCTACAACATCTTCTCCTCCCATGTTACTCCTTCTAGAAATATTTCTGCTGGGTCGTACACCAGGGCAAAATAATCCACATTCCAGCCTGGCCAGTAACACCAAAATCCAAGGTTTTCTCTTCCCCCCAGCCCGGCTTTGCCAGGCCACAGCATGCAGCAGTCAGCTGCAGTCCAACCAGCCATTTCTCTGCCTTTGAAGCTATTATTAAGAAAAATATTTAAGATAAAAATATTTTTAAGTTTTGCTTCTGCTGGCCAGCGATTGTCCCGCAGCCTGAAATATTAACTGCTGCCGAGGGGGACTTGGAGCTTTCTCTCAAAGAGGGAAAATTCTTATGCTGTCGACCAGGTGTCTGAAGGGCTGCTGCTCTTCACTGTTGATTTTTCAGGAGGTAATGCAGATGCACTGAAAGGACAGCACTCAAAATTAACATTTTATTTTGATTTAGAGTCAAATTCTGCTCCTGTCAAGTGCTACAGAGAAACTGTGGATTTCCCATTCCTGGTAGTGTCCAAGGCCGGATTGGAGCAATCTGGTTTATTCTCTTTTTGAGGTAATGCTTTAAAAATTGCTTTCCTTAAAGCAGGGATGGGTTCTTTATCTCTGTTTTGATTTTTAGGAGATTTTGCTTTGAGAAAACAAATATCTGCCTTTGAAAGGGAGAATGAGCATCTTTTACTCACCTGGGGTGAGCGCCAGATCCAGAATCTGAAGCTTCACTGCTCCTTACATCCAGCAGGAAAATAGAAAGCTGAATTACTTAAAAAAAAAAAATAAAGAAAAACAGAAACATGACCAAAAAACCCCCCCAAACAAACAAACAAACAAAAAAAACCATCACAACTTTTCCAACCAATTCCTGGATATGATCCTTGTTATTGTGGAATCTGATTTTTTAAAGTACATTTTTAAAGCAAGAAAAAAAAATAAACTAAAGAGTTCAGTGCATGTTAAATGACAGCTTTTTTTCACCATATTCAATTAACTGAAAATAATAATAATTTTTTAAAAAATTAGATCATTCAATTCACAGTGGAATCTGTTTTGCTACATCTGGGACATCTTAGTCCTTTTGTGCTTACTCTTTTCTGGTATTAAAATGAGGTCAGTTCAGGTCAGAGCTCAAATTTTCAGCTTTTCTGAAATAAAACACTACAAAAAATATTCGAGTCTGGCCATTTTCACAATTTTCCATTTTCTGATGGAAGCCACTTTCCAAATCCTACCTCCAGTATTTTTTTTCTTCTTTTAGAAAATAATTATCCGTTCAAAAACCACCCAACTCTAGTTCAACCTGGACAGAGCTGCCAATTTATCACTAACATAATTTTTTTTTTTTGAATTTTAAGATCCCTAAAAGCATTTATGAAAACATGGGCAACCAAGAGGATGAATCTGAGCCTGGACATCCCAATTTTCCACACCAGCCAGGGTTGCCCTGCCTTGGTGAACATGAACTGGGGACCCAGAGCTGACAAAAAAAAGGGAAAACCTGGCACTCGGGGATTTTTCCGTGCCACTTTCTGGCTGCTTTATTCCTTCTTGTGAAATGCCTGCTGAACGAAAACATCCCGTGTCTCACAGACTTTTCAACTTAGGGTCTTCAGCCCCACATATTTTTCATATTACTCATATTCCCCTGCTTGAGTTAAACTCAAACAGGCCTGGAACAACTTCATTAACATAAAACCACATGATAATGGGAAACAGAGCCTTTTAATGGTTTATTTTCTTATTATCTTGTGATATATTTCATCTTCTCCCCCTTCTCGGAGTGCTACTACATTCTGGTTTCACTCTGCTGCCTGGGCCTGGCAGGGATTGAGCATCCAACACTGGATTGTGTAAATTCAGGAATTTTTAAACTCATGGGATCAGTTTGGTACCAGGGTGATCATAAAAGCTCCAGTAAAAGTTTTTAAAAAGGCCTTTATTTATTTTAAATGAATATATTCGATACCCTGTTCTATCCTGAATACCCCTGCAGAGTGTCACACTTCACCTGGGGAAAAAAAAATTGGTTTTACCCTCGAAATTTGGTAAGAATTCCTAGGCTGAGATGCTCAGGGAATATGGCAAGGGAAGCTCTTTTGCAATACCACATTTTCTTCTTGTCACAAGACCACAATTTCAAAATTCAGGAGTTGCAACATTTTTTCAGGAAAGTTCAAGAAATCAGGAATTACATCTGGTTCACGGTGATTCTTCCAACCTATTTCAGCCATTCTTGTAATAATGAATAAATGAATCTTCGCAGGATTTCTACTTTAAAATAGTTGCTTTATTTCCTTGCCTTTTTAAACATGTCTTAAAAACCTTTTACAGCAGTTGAAATGCTAAAGAATTGCCACAACTTCCTCACTATTTTGTCTGCATTAGGTTAAACCCTAATTAATCAAAAACCTCCAGGTAAGTGCATTACGTCTGACTATAAAGTCCATTCAATGAGTATTTACTCTGTATTTACACTGTTGCTCGAGAGGCTCGGGAGCAGCCTTAGACTCATCTCTGAAAAAAGGAATGGCAGTTCCTGGGATTCACATTCCGTCATAGCTCAAAGTGGAATAAATGGGAGATGGAAATCAGTGAGATATATTAGCACCGCTCCTTATTTTTCATTTCCCTCTGTCTCTGCCTCCCGAAGAATATCGGTGATGAATTTGCAAATGGCTCTGGCTGATGACAGAGTTTTTGTAGCCTTCATTATTTATCCATCCCCCCCCAACCACTGCACACCTCGATCGGGGATTACAGTGACAAATGCAGGAATAAAAGGCAAAGACAATATTTCAGCGGCACGGTGTAAATCTCCTTTTACACATTATTAATTTAAAGAAATCCATTATCCCATCGGGCTCGGAGGGGAGGACAAGGTTACATAAGAGCTGGTAGAGGCAGCTGGGGGTCACCTGGAGACAGAGCCCCGCTGCCACCACCCCGGGATGCTCCGTTTCTTTGGAAAATGGGATTTTCTTGCGTGGTCTTCCTCTTAATTCCTCTTTTTGCCTTGGTTTGATGGAGGCAGGAGGTTTCTGCGTCCTGCCCGCCTCAGAGCGGGCACAGAGGTGTCAGCAGAGTGTCTCAGTGTGGGTTATTCATAAAAAAAACCACACAGCAAGGCTGAGAGAAGAATGAACCCTCCTTTGCCAGCCCGGCACGTTCGACCTCTCGCTGAAGTTGTGAAGAGAAGGGTGTGTGGGGATGGGAGAGGGAAGAGGGAGAAATTAGCACTGGCTGGAGAAGGTTTTTCTCTGTTGTGGGCCCCTAATTCACCGTGACCTGGACAAGGGCCCAAACTTGTGTCGTGTGGGCCACCCACGAGCTCTTAGGTAGCGAAACTCCTGATCCTGCTCAGGCTCCAAGCCTTCCATGCGTCCCTTCTCCAAAGCCTTGGAATAAAGGAACAAAAAATGGCTCCTTCTGCCCTCTTTCCCTCTTCTCTTTGCCCAAAGACAGGGATTAAATCCTGGGCAACGTCCTCTGACACGGAGCTGAGGAAGGCTTTGCACAGCTCCATCTCCACCCCTCGAGCAGCGTCAGGAGGGGAGGAAATGCTGCTCCTATCGAGAGGAAGGAAAGAGGAAAACAGATGGAAAGCCCTCAGAACTGGAACAAGTGCCTTTCGAACAATGCAACAGGTCCCTTTCACTCCAAAATAACAGAGCCGTTCTGTGGAAATCTAAATACAATCAGGGCATCGACAACAAAGATAACGGGGAAATAATTCTGTGAACCTGGAGCCGGGGCCTGTTTGGTGAGAGCCGCCAAGCGCAGGCCC
The DNA here is from genome assembly GCA_013398115.1 of Falcunculus frontatus. Classification (NCBI taxonomy): domain Eukaryota; kingdom Metazoa; phylum Chordata; class Aves; order Passeriformes; genus Falcunculus; species Falcunculus frontatus. The sequence goes on along the minus strand of VZRV01003565.1, from coordinate 107,306 downwards.
CGGCCCCGTCCAGCCCCCTCCAGGCAAAGCCAGGCTTTGATTTCACTCGATTTATTTACTTTTTAAACCTTGCAACAAAAGGCTCGGGGCTAAAACACCCACAGCTTGTACCCACCACCCAGCCACGGGCAGGGATTTATCCCCAGCTCGGGCCTTGTGCTGTGATTCCCTGGATTATTTCACCTGCTTGGCAAATCAACTTTGGTTTTGTGCTTTTTCACGGATGGTTTTCTGAGCGATTCTGTGGTGCTCTGGTTAAGTTCAGTCCTAAGATTTCACTGGGGTTCTGTCTCCGTGTGCTTAAAGGATAATGTGAGACTAAGGATGGTCAGCACTCTACATATTTATATACATAGAAATAAAAACATCCCATCTGAATATACAATGGTTCTGCTTCTGCTCCTGATGATGCAGCTCAAACAAATCCAAATAAACACATAAAAGGAGGAAGAAGATCAAATACGAAGTTTCTCAAAAAACTAATTAGGGTTAAATTCTGATTTGATCACCTTGTACACTCAGGACTGTTGGTAACTTCCCCCAGTCACCAATGTTTGAAAGAACTTTTAAAAAGAGTTAATTTAGATTGTTTTTTACATTCTGAAGTACAACAAATTTCATCCCTTCAGAACTGGAAATAAACAATTATCAAAGATGCTGTTTTAAGCTTTCAATTCTAATTTAGGTGTCCCAGCATTTGCTTCCCAATGGAAGCACCAGAAAGGAAATGTCTGTGTGGAATGTGGCCACTCGCAGCTTTCTGAAAAATTGGGTTTCTTTAAGATGTCCAATATTGGAAACTTAAGCTCTCCAGTTCTCTTTCAAAATGTAGACTATGGTTCATTGATTTCTTCCCTTCTGAACTGAGGGACTCAGTCAAGGGGCTTGAAAATAAGATACTTAATAGTAATTTTAAACCCCCTAATTTGTTTGCCCTCCCCCATGCTCCCTATACCTTCACAATAAATCCTTTGAAAAACTGGCAATGCTTTAGTGAAAAGACTGATGGGAAACGTTAAAAAATATCGGGCGAGCAACATCAAGTTATCTCTGTTGTTTTAGGCCAAAACGTGTTTCCTGCTTTTTTCCTCTTCAGGCTCCCTCCAGGCCCTGCAAGGGGAGCCTGGGCCATGTCCCACCCATGGCAGGTCCCTCGAGCTGGGCTTCCCTGGGGGACAAACCCCTCCTGAAGCAGCACCTCCACCTGTGCAGAGCCCAGGAGCCACGGGCAAGTCCCAGCCCAGGCTTGGGAAGAGTTTATCCTGACAAAATCCAAACCCAGCTCCACATCCCGTGGCTGCTGCTTGGTGCTTCCCACCAGGAAGGAACCCGGTGATTTCTCTGCTCTGGGATGGGGGACACCTCGTGGGAAGGCTTTTCCTCTGTAGGGACTTCAGCTTTTAAACACTGATGTTTCATAAAATGCGACACCTGGAAGTCCACAACATCTGTTTCTGAAAAGCTGCCACAAGGAACTACTGCAAAGTACTAAAATTTATGGAAAAAGCACAAAAACCACTTCCATAACCCCTCACTGCAGTCAACAAAAAGGGTCATTATTGCACCTCAGCGCTCCTGCCCTAAATAAAACAGAAATCAGTGTGTTTAATAACAGTGCAGAATGAGGGCTGTGGAGGACAGCAGTGGATAATTTGTCAGTGATTAGAAGGTCAATGGGTCAACTCAGGAACAACCCAGTGGCCTCACCTGGGGGGAGCCCCGTCTGTAACGGGAGAAAGCCCCTCCTTTGTCTCGCCTATGTCACCATGGAGCCTTATCAAAATAGAGCTGGCACTTATCAGTCACGAGGGAGGCAGAGCCAGGTGACTGCAGAGTCCCTCAGTGGGGCCTGAAATTCCCACACTTCACTTGAAATCCTTTTGAAAAACCAAGAGTTATTTTCCCCCCAATGTAAATATTTCCCCCCCCCTTTTCTTTAAAAAGGCCGATTGCGCTTTCATCACAAACTTTTATGGGATTACATCACTTCTGCAGGGATATTTTTTTATCCCAGTCAACTCAAATGGGAAATTCTGCGGGAATAACAACATTTTTTTCCCCCATCCAGTTTGTAATCCCAGCACCACTCACTGCTGACCCAATCCTGGATAACTCCAGGTCTGTTAAACACAATGCTGGTCCCGTCACTGAATAAAACCCTGAAAAAAGAATGTTTCTTGGGAACCCAGCAAGGTGAATTGGTGCCTGCCACCCATTGAACTCGAAGTTCTGTATTTTTCTGCACACCTCTGCTGGTGTCGCTGACAAGGGGCAGCCACGCTCCCCACACTGTGCTGGGTTTTGGTGACAGCAGCTGTAACCAGGGAGGAAAATCCAGAGCTGTGAACTGCAGGCTCATGGAATTTCTGGGCATTTTCACGTATTTGCATATCCATTGTAGGGGCCAGGATTTGTGTGCACCCAGCCCACTTCCAACTATCCCTCTGTGTGTGCAGTAATGTCATTTACAGAGGCCACAACTCAGAGCAATCGCCTCTTGTACCAGGGGCCAGAGAGACAAAAACTGCGCTAAATCCATGCCCAGGAAACTTCAGACCTGAACAGAAAAACACAGATGAGAAACTAAACCCTGAGAAACTAAAGCCTAAAAAACCAAACCCTAGAGGTGTGGTTTGGCCAAGGTGATGGAGTGGGGGCCATGGATCTGTCTGGGCTTTTACTAAATCCTATTTTTAAGCCTTTGATGCAAAACCCTCTCTGCTTTTCACAACTGGGGCTCCCAGGAGCTGAGCCCAGTGCCAGGGATGCTGCAGTGGGCACTCAGGGCTACGTGGGCACACAGCAGTCCTTGTCCTGATCCTTCTCAGGAATTCCACAGGGCAGGAATGATCCTGTAGAGTGCTGAGAGCATTTCCTGGGAGCATCCCATCTGGTCAGTGAATCCCACAGAGCTTCCCCTGCCCCGAGCACTGAGCTCAGAGTTCCACAGAGATCACAGGTGTCACCCTGGCAGAGGTTTTCCTAACAATGTGTTTAAGGTATCATGTGACCTGATATTCCTGTGGCCCTTTCAAAATTTAATTCACCAGTAGGCAGCAAAGACCAGTTCTGGTCCTTTGAAAAGGCTGAAAGTTCAGTTATGCAAATAATATTTATTATTTAAACGTAAAATAATAATTAAAAATAACCTAAGTTTATTCCATTAATTTTTGGCATTGATTAAAGAAGGTTGAACATATCACCAACGATTTGCAGTGCACATGAGCACACACAGCAGCAGGTAAAGCAGCTCTGTTTCATGAGATCAGGTTCCATCCCGAGTGAAGGGACAGAAAAGCTGAATTTGCATTGATAATAACATTGTGACTTGAGCTCCAAGGAATTCCCTCCCCCCCCACGCCTCCACCTTTTTTTTTTTTCTTTTTGCTTAAAATAATTAAATTGGATGAGGCAAGATACCTGAGCAGCGAACTTTTCCATTCCTCCATTACCAAGGAAATAATATCTAGCAACAACTTTATGCAAAAGCTTGTGTTCTATGCCAGTGGGTCAGCGGCCAATTTAACCATAACAAATAATAGTCTAGTCTTTCAAAGTTTCAACTATTTTCTTTCTTTTTCTTTCTTTCTTTTTTTTTTTTTTAAGGGGAAAAAAGGAATCCGAGTGCTGGAAGACAGTTTGGATTTCCTCGGCATCCTTCCCCTGCCAAGTCGCGTTTTCCCTCTGGCTGGTGACCACATCTCCAATGTGAACATCTGCAAAGTGCAGCTCCAGACACCCCCGCTGCAGCGACTGGGGGCAGCTCTGCTCTGCAATGATGTCATTCCCCAGCAGCTCTAAATCCAGGGAATATCCACATTCGGTGCCACTTCCCGGGCTTTGCTGTTCCTACAGCTCTGGTTGTGGAGGAGTTAAAATATTTCGGTTCTGAGTTAAGGAACAGTAAAAGTTCTGGTCCAGAGATGCTTTTTTTTCCCTCCTTTCTGATAGTGATTGGCTTCCCCTGCACCTCTTTTGTTTTGAGAATTTTGGAGTATGCAGACTTGTGTAATGCAGAGATTGCTTCCAATTTAATTTAGTTGTTTTGTCTTTTATCATAATGGAAACGAGCACAGGATCCTTCCCAGGCTTTCTGCCATGAAAGAGGAGGCAGATTTCACCTCTGTGGTTCCCCAGAACGACGGGGGAGGGAGAGCAGTGGGAGAAGGATTAAAGATGCTCATGGAGGGTCAGACAGCAACTTCTGCACAGCCAGCAAGCCCCAAAACTCTGCTCCTGTACTCTAGGAATTAACATTTGCATAGAATCTTCTGGCTGTCATCCCCTAAGAGTCTAAAAAAGCCCTTGAGCCCTTTCTAAGTTTGGGGGGATTTTTGGTTTGGTTTGGTTAGTTGGGTTTTTTAGGAAGAAATTCTTTACTTCAGGAAGGGTGGGGAGGCCCTGGCACAGGGAGCCCAGAGAAGCTGTGGCTGCCCCATCCCTGGAAGTGTCCAAGGCCAGGTTGGACAGGGCTTGGAGCAACCTGGGATAGTGGGAGGTGTCACTGCTCATGGATGGGGGTGGAGCTGAAAGATCTTCAAGGTTCCTTCCAACCCACCCCATTCTGTGATTCTCTTATTCCTGGAGAAGGATGTGATAATGAGGGACCTGATGAGTGGAACCTCTGCTTTTGGATCCAAACTCCAGTGTGGATTCAGATAAAGATACCACACTCTTTGCCCCTATTGTCAACAGATTTTCTCTGGACATACTTGGTATTTCAAGCCTGTGCTAAATGGTTGGGTCAGTCACACTCAGTGCTTTGGGTTCTCAAATAGTTCATTTTTTGCTGTTGAGGTTCTTCCTGCAGGTCCATGGAAAAAGTGCTGCCAAAATCCAGAGCTACACCTTCCGAAATTCCCTGCAGAGACCTGGGCTTGGTCACTGCAGACACCACCACAAAACAGTGCCTGGGCTGGACCTTTTGAAACCAGAGAATAACAAACAATGGCTGATGTCTTCTCACAGAATCAATATTTGATCTAAAAATCGTCATCCAGGAGAAACACACAAAGCTTTCAGGATTTACAAACATTTTTCCCACTTAACAGATTTTTCTACAAAGCACAAAACAATCTGCAGGTGCAAAGACAACCCTTGGGGGTTTCACTTCAGGTACACCCCAAACCTAACAGTTTTTTGGACAGTCTGGATTCCAGAACAGCTGGAGGTCACAAATCCCTGTGGAATGGCACATTAGACATTAGAGCACCTGATTTTGGTGGCAGAGATATTTCTGCCTGTGGGAGGAAATGGATTTCATCACATTCCCAGCAGCCAGCCAGCCATCCTCTTATTCAGCCACATGAAAAACATCCAAGAAATATCACCCTGAAAGGATGAAGCAAATCTTGAGGACCAGAAGATGTTTGATTATTTGTGACTCTGCTTCTGCTCTTACACACACCAGGAAAATTCAGGATTTCTGCCACAAACTGCAAGGGATTACGAACCCAGCAGGAAGATTTTATCCTGCTGGACAAAATGTGGGTCAGGATCAAACCACCTAAGCCTGCTCTTCATATGGGAATAAAGATCTCAGTCATTGCTGGTGGAGTGATTTCCACTGCAGTGCTTTGTCTTGCTTTTAATTCTTTACGGTTTACAGTAAAGTAGCTGAAATTCCTCTCGGAAAAGAGGAATAGGTACAGGAACTTCAAGGTGCACAGATCCATTGTGGAATAAAACTGAACTGTTAACAGAACTCTTATACCAACAACAATCAGAGAAGACCAGGTGGAGAATCCATCCCCTGGGAATTCTGGCCACGGTGAGGACAGGATGCCACATCCAGCCTGCCATCCCACGGGCATTCCCCGTTTCACTGAGCACACTGGGTGTAAACCATCCCATTGTTGGCACAGCCCCAGGGAAGGCACAGCCCTGCATCAGCCAGGAGCCCCTGGGGTCTCACAGGTATGGGTGCACCAGGTTATCAGTGCATTATAACCAGTCCTTAACAAAATGCCCAAGGATTCGAGGACACCCAGCACAAAATCAGAAGCTTCTCCAAAGGCATTTCCCAACAGGCTGCTGCAGCCACGTGATCTGATAATCCCTGTCAAAAGGAGAGCGCAGATTACGCGAAATCGCGGAGTTACACTGAATTATGACACACCCCAAACATGGCAGGAGAGCCTCAGTGGTCGCTGTGTGGGATAAATCCAAATACCTGCTCCTCGTTCCCTTGGCCAGCTCGTGAGCCAGAGCTCTCAGTGATCTGCTGGGAGCCCCTGCAGAGCGCCAAGTTTCTGATTGCGCTGCTAAACTCCTCTCTAAACATGATTCAGCAAGACACAGCCTGCACCCCTGGAAGTGCAAGAGCTCCTCTGCTCCAGGGCTAAAGGGGTGGAGAGGAGAGAGGAGGAAACCCACACACAGCACAACACAAACAGAGCCAAACCCTGCTGAGGTATTTGTCCACCTGCTTGGACTGCGCAGGACCGGAGCAAAGCAAACACAATCCCTGAGCTATCAGCAGATAGCACGGTTCATGGTTAACTTCAAGTAGCATAGAACACACCTCTTGAGAAACGGCAGCAGCTCAAACAACTTCGGAACAAAACTGAAAACACACACACGCCCAGCACCTTCGGAAGGGTGGATGTCCCTGGCTCCCAAAAACCAGAACTGAAAGTACACAAGGTCACTGCTGCTGGACTTACACAGCAACATGAGGACAGGGAAAAAAATGAAATGTTCTCTAATCCCTACCCAGCAGCGTTTTTCAGGTGCCTCATTTTCACTACATTAAGCCCCAAAAGATGCTTTCTGGCCTCTAAATCTCCACCAAGAACGCAAATCTCTGAGCTGGTTCTAGCTCTGATAAGGGTTTGTGGGTGGGCCTCTGAAATTCTCCAGGCTGGACAATCCCAGCTCTGCCAGCCTTTCCTCACAGCAGAGCTGCTCCATCCCTCTGATCATCTTGGCCTCCTCTGGATCCATTCCAGCAGCTTCCTGGGCTGAGTTGAAAGCAGCTCTGCAGGTGGGGTCTCACCTGAGTGGGGCAGAGGAGCACAATCCCCCCTTTCCTGCTGCCCAGGCTGTGGGGTCAGAGGGGTGGGATCAGCCCTGGACTCAGGGAGCTTCTGGGCTGGGGCATTTCCAGCACCCCCAAGTCCTTCTCTCCAGGGTAAGTCCTTGATCTGGATTGATCCCTGATCCAGAGAGAGCCTGGCAGCAGAGCTAATCTCAGGGAAGACAGCATTCCCACACACAGCATCCATTAGAACCCGTTAATATCAGGATTACAGGTATTAATAACTCCTCCAGTGGATATTAATGCCGTGGGTTCAACCCTTCGCTGTGGAACACCCACCCTGACAAATCCCTCTCCTCACGCACCAACCTTTTTTTTCTTTCCCCAAGCCATCCTAAACAGAAGCCTATAAAATATCTTTATTAAAGTTAGGTCTGGGATTAGCAGGAGGGCAATAGCACCGTGCCTCTCCATCCAGCACGCACATTTCCTTCCCCCCCTTAATGATAAAGGAAGGCAGAGGGAGGTGATGGCTCTTTCCACCCCTCTGATTTATAACTGGCCCTGGCTATAGGTCAGAGGAATGAGCAGCACCTGGGGAGCGCTGCCGGAGCACGGCTGAGGCCGGAGAGCAACCCCAGAGTGCAGGGGAGATAACTACCCCGGCTGGGCAGACAAATTAGATAATTAAATGGAAACAGGCGAGATAAATTGCACTTTCTTAATTGGGTTATCAAGAAACAATGGTGACTATGAATGACCTCACTGTCTGCGTAGTCTAACACTTCTCTCTGTAGGAACTAGGAGGGAGTTATTCGTCTAGGCCAGGGTTATTGTTGGCCTAGAAAATGAATGTTTAAGAACAACTGGGTTTTTTCCTCTCACCAGAAGCCATTGCAGATAAAAATCTTAGGTCTGCTGATTTGGAAGTGGGAGTGTGCATGGGATGGAAGGAAAAGGATTGCCCGAACCTGGGAGTAGATATCTCACCAAAGTGAGCTGAAGTGCAGGTCCCTGGTGATAAATCTGGGCTTGCTCACACCCACCTGAATCGCTCAGGGAAAATAGTTGTGGGCTCCGTGTGTGTGCAGAGAGGGACAAAACACTGCGGGGCTCCTGAGATGCTCCAGAGAGCACAACGGGCAGAGGGCAGGAGGCTGGGAATGAGTCAGCCCCAGACTGGCCAAAAAAGGACCCATAACTGGGATTTTATGGCTCAAATCTTCCCTCCACCGCAAAGCCACAAGTGTGGATCTTTGTGGAAGTTGGCACCAGGAGAGGGGAGGACAGGGAAGAGCAGACAAGATTTCAGCTTCTCCTTGACCATGAGACGTGGAGGTGAAGGGAATGAACAGACTCAGGACCATGGGATCCAAACCAACCTGTGCTGGAAAATCAGGATATTCTGACCCAGACTCCTGATGCAAGGCCAGGCTCAGACACTTCATCACACTCACCTTGGCCCTCCTCACTCCCTCGTTGCCCTAAAGGACATAAAGGATCTTGGCTCCTGGCTGAGCCTGGCTAAAAGACTGTCAAAAGCTCTAATGTCAAATAAAATCTCCTTTATTCTTTCCTCATAGGGCCCTGCACTACGTGGGTTTGGTATTTAGTAAATAAATTTTCACGGGAATGAATAATTCACAAAAACCACTTCACATTCACCTGCATTGCCAGCCAAGGTGGCCACTAATTTCTTATTTTTACAGCCCTGGCAAAAACAGACCCAGGAAAACATTGCTCCAAAAATAAGCCTGTGTAGACTGAGCCAAGCAAATACTAAGCCATGTCACCTCTTCAGCAAAAATTGAATTACACCCACTTCTTACTGCACTGCTACAACAGAGCCTAAAGCCATCCAAATCCACTGTTTTAAAACATTTTGAATAATGTCAGGATCTTGATACTATCTGTGGAGCTATCACTCCATCAAGCTCAGATCCTGTTTGGAAAAAAAAAATTTAAAAAAAAATCATATCCAGAAGTCCTTTGGAGCAAACCATACCAAACAACTCCCATGCTCACAGGACACGGGGAGCAGGGGTGGAAAGCTGAACGTGGACTTTCAAAGAGCCTTTGGAAGAAAGTACAAGCATATGGCTTATGTTTAAAAACCTCTCTTGATTCAACGACCCCGAGGCTACGGGGCTGCCTTGAAGCCCCTCGGTCTGGTTTGTCTGCGTGCTGTATTTTGTTAAAACAGCCCCTTTTACCCTTCACTGAGTTAATGAACGTTGTGATCTTACTTGTGCTCAGTTATTAACATGCTGAAATGGACTCTAATTCCACACACGCTTCCATGGACCTCTGGTCCCCATTTACAACGCCGAAAGTTGCCGCACCCGACCGACTTCACAGCAGAGAATGCATCGCAGGATGTTTGCAGCTTGTTAGCTTGAGCTTGAAGCAATTCCTCAAAGGCACTGCTACCTAAAAGCTACTTTTGCTCAAGGTTCCTATTAAGATACCACATTCTCCCTCCTTATTTTTATTCAAAATGACAGGAAACCAAAAACATCGAGTGTGGACCTTCTCTTTAAGCCTCCAAGAGATGTAATGAAAAACATAACTAAGGGCTGCATCCAAGAACATGTTTAAATATTCCAGCTCTGGAAAGGCCACTGACACGCTTCAGCTGGTTCCCCAGAATGGGACACATTTGGGCATTTTGAGACCCAAACAATATCAAAGAAGAGAAAGGAAGACTCTTCCATTTCTTCTGCACCTTGAGTTCAAGGATCTCGAGCACTTGGGCAACGTCCACACCCTCACTGCAGCAGGGAAGGAGTGACATCCTCATTTTTAGCAATAAACAGCCTGAGGCACAGAGAAAAACTGATCCTCTGGCTCCTAGATGATGCATAATTGGGGGAAAAAATTAATATGAACAAAAAAGGCATGGAGTGGTTGACCAGTCACACGCTCTGTGCACAGCTGGGGTCCCTTCCTGTGTCCCAAGCCATTAAATATTAACAGGCTGGCTGCAGAGTGAGTGCTTTCTGAAAGAAAAGATGACAGGGCTTTCCACCTTGAGAAATATCAGGAATTTACGCCATCAGACTCCAGTTCCCCCCAAGCCCCTCAGGATATTGGCTGCCTGGCTGGATCTGCTGCAGAGAACAGGGACTGAGAACATCCCAGTTCTCCTTCTCTCGCTCTCCCAGGCAGAGGAACGCTCTCCTCTTTTTGCTTTTCAGGGAATTCTGAAATGAGAAATTGTTCCCAGCATTTTTTATGTAAATGGGTTTTTCTCTATTAGTGGATGGGACTCCCTCACCCCTCAGAAATTCCCAAAATATCTGAAAACAGCTCTGTTAAACCAAGCATCTCTATAGGCTGAGGTTTAACAAGGCAACTCTACAAGAATGAATATTAACATGGCCAAGTCTTCTACTTTTATCTTGTTAACGTCAGACATGCAAATAAATCTTTCATTATTTACAACTTTGGATTTCCTGTGACTGACCGTTTGCAAGCAGACTAATAATTACATTTAATTTTAGCTAGAGTCAGGTCATTTTACTCCTAAATTTTTAAAAATAAATTAATTAAATCATCCCCCTAGCCGCTGCCAGACAACTAAAATTCGCTTTCGAATCCATTCAGCCTCTTCTTAAAGGAACAAAGCCATGAATGTTCCCCCAAAAGCAGTATCCGTGATGGATAATTTCCCTTTATGTATGAGATCAATGGATATGGGTTCAACATAAAAATCCCAGTTCCCATTCGGGAGATTTACATGAACCCTCTGCAGTCCTACTTTATAGTCAAGCAGGGGAGAGTTAATTATTTCTCCAGAATTTATCTTCTAAATGGATATTCAGTGGCTCTGTTATTCACCCTACTTTGCAATGAACTCTGCACTTCCCTACTTTCCTCCCAGGAAGAGGCAATCGAAGACAAAAGCCTGCAAATGATAGACAAGGGCAGAGGCCATGTCCAACTTTGATATCTTGTTGATAACGTATTGTACAATTAGATCAATTTGACAATTTCCATTATGGCTGATAAAATATTTATCGAGCCTTGGAGATGATGTCTGATCCCTGTGCCATTTGTTTCGCTAATGGGGGAGATATTTACCAAATCAGGGGAAAGCATTCAAATTTCACATCCTCATAGCCTCCCCAGCATTAGATTTGCAAATTACTGGCTGAAGCCATAAATTACAGCAGAGCACAGCCAGGCTGATGCCAGGCTGACAGGGTAGGTGGATGGCTGGCGATGACATTGTTTCACAGGAGCATTAATCATGGCAGGAAAGAAAATACTCTCAAATTGGTCCATAAGTCTAAATATTAAGGAATGAGAAGCGGGTTGCCAGGAGATAGCTTTAGCTGCAGCTGGAAAATTAGGAAATGAAAAACCCTTTCTATTATTTAACAAATCATCTTAATAATGTTTTATGCCGTAGTGCCAGCAAGCAAAGGAAATTCCTATTCTTGCCCATTTGCTCTTTATCCTCATTGCTCTTTAATAGGAATATTAATAATCTGAGGATTGGTGCAGATGTAGCCCGAGCTGTATTTTTCTTCCGCCGTAGCTTAACTAAAACCAGGATAAATACCGAAGGAAAATAGAATTTTGATTTCCATGTTTAAACCGTTTGCTTTGTCAGCAACACCAACGGGGGCTTTAGCTCCTCTTCTGTTCTGCTCAAGGTCAAGCACGTGTTTACTTTCGTGCAGGCCAAACTTATTAAAATCCCACAAATCAGATAAAAAGCAGAATCCAGCTTACCACGGATGAGAGAGAAGTCTGTAATCTCAGGAGAAAAAAATAAAAATACAGGTATCATTGTTGCTTAAATACGAGTCCTGCTGATTAATTTAAGAGCAAAGCACCACCTTTACGGGGGTGATTGGGCAAAGAACAGCTCCAGACGCTCTGTGCTCAGGGCACTGTCAGCCCTGAGCCTCCCAGCACCCCGGCCTGGGGAGGCTCAGACACCACTAAAATAAGTTGAAGGTGACACATTTGTCTGGCAGACATAATTAAAGGTCTAATGTTGTTGCTGGAGGTCAGAGTTGTGGAGTCCTAAGGCGAAAGCACTCGGAAGGAAAGAGCTCGGAAATAAGGGAATGAAGAATGAGGCTGCTCAAGCACCTGACACCTCTCAGGGAGTCAGGGGAGGGGATTCTCTCTACTCTGCTCTCGTGAGATCCCACCTGGAATCCTGCAAACAGTTCTGGTGCCCCCAGAATAAGGACATGGAATTGTTGGAGCAAGTCCAGAGGACACCACAAAATTCCCAAGGGCACTGGAGCACCTCCCCTATGAAGCCAGGCTGAGAGGGCTGGGAATGTTCATCCTGGAGAAGGGAAGGTTGTGTGGAGACCTCACAGCACCCTCCAGGATCTGAAGGGGTTACAGAGAAGGAAGAAGGACTCTGGACCAGGAGCTGGAGTGACAGGACAAGGGGGAATGGGTTCAAACTGAAAGAGAGGAAATTTAGTAGAATATTGGGAAGAAATTCTTCCCTGTGAGGGTGGGGAGGCCCTGGCACAGGGTGCCCAGAGAAGCTGTGGCTGCCCCTGGATCCCTGGAAGTGTCCAAGGCCAGGTTGGACGGGGCTTGGAGAAACCTGGGATAGTGGAAGGTGGGATGGGATGATCCTCAAGGTCTCTTCCAACTCAATCTTTCTATAATTCAAACTAAACTTGCAAAGTTTTGTCTCTCAAGCCTGATGTTCCGTTCTTCCTGCTTTTCACCAGTAAAAAACAAGTCACAGAGCTCCAAATTCCCAACAGGATCCCAGCTGCCCAAGGTCTGTGCCTCAGTGGTTCCCACTGATGACTGGATTTCCAACAGAGCTCCACACCCAGGGCATACCCACATCTTCAGGAAACTCCAGCTGTTATCAGCGCCTAAACGGCATTTGGGCATCACATTTTGTGGTTTTGGATACACCACTGGTGTCAGACATCTGTTCTCCCTTTAAAAATCCATGGGAAATTTAGAGGAGAGTTCATAAAGGACCTTGAGACTGAGCAGGGAAGTGCTTGCACAGTCACAGTGTCAAATAAAAGTGCTAAAGAATGGGTTTGCCTCAAGCTTTACCTCTGTCAAAGCCTTCAGCACTATCTCTGTCTGCTGGATTTGTGGGTTTCATCAAAAGGAGCAGCACAAGGTGACCATAATGGTCTTCTTTTGTGTAGCTCCTCCTCCCCTTCCCAAGGGAAGATGTAATTTCCTTTTTTCACTGGGGAAAAATGTCTTAATCGCCAGGGCCTGCAGACTGTCAACCTTTGCTGCTGAAGCAGCTCCTCCTGCACAAAATGGGGCAGCGGGAAATTGTCCCCATCAGTTGAACTACTGCCTAAAGGTTTAAAGGTGCTCTTCCTGTTAATAGACAGGGAACAAGTAAAATAATAAATAATACCTGTATTTCCTCAGCAGATTTTCTGAAATCCAAAGAACTTTATTCAGTGTCACCAAAACAAATGAGGTGATGGCAAACGAGCAGGAGATGCTTCATCCCTCAGGTGAGCACCCAGTCAAGAGGGGTTTTTTGTAGAGCAGTTACACAGGCAGCACATCCCAAAACAGGGCCAGGTTTTGGGGACATTCACATCTCTCCTTGCACACCTGGAGCACTGAACTGGGTGATGCTTTGAACCTCACCAGCTCCCACTCTGTTTCCTCTGCTCCACACCACACCCGAGCAGTTTTCACTGGTTTATACTTCCCTAGGCCTGGAAAATGTATTTCCCTTAGGCCTGTAGGATGTATTTCTCCTAGGCCTGTGAGATGTGGTTCTCTTAGGCCTGTAAGATGTGTTTCTTCTAGACCTGTGAAATGTATTTTCTTTAGGCCTGTAAGATGCATTTCTCTCAGGCCTGTGAGATGTGTTTCTGTTAGGCCCATAATATGTATTTCTCCTAGACCCATGTGTTACTCTTAGGCCTGTGAGATGTATTTCTCTTGGACCCAAAAGTTGTATTTCCCTTAGGCCCATAAGATGTGTTTGTCTTAGGCCTGTAAGACGTGTTTCTCTTAGACCAATAAGACGTATTTCTTTCTGGGCAGTAAGAGGTGTTTCTCTTAGGCCCGTAAGATGTGTTTCTCCTAGACCCATAAGATAGGTTTCCTTCAAGCCCATAAGATGTATTTTTCCTAGACCCATAAGATGTATTTTTCCTAGACCCATAAGATGTGTTTCCTTTAGGCCTGTAGGATGCATTTCTCAGCACAGGACACCTCTCACGTAACCTCTCCTTTACGAGAGGTCCCATTTCAGCACAGGAGAAAATTCACCTCCAAGCTCTCTGCCAAGCCTTTGTCACTCCTGTAGATTTGTTGTAGAAACCAAGACCTGGTGGAAACTTCTTTTAGGATGCTCTGGGATTTGTAAAAAAAAAGCTGAACTTAATGCTTCCAACATCTTAAAATCTGGCACAGCTTCCCAAAGGCACCTTCATGCTCGTCATTATACATTTCACCAGACCACCACAGACCCAAACCAGCAACAAATCCCTGCTCCTTCCACCCCCTGACACCCTCACCCAGCAATTCCCGGTGGCAGGGGAGAAGTTGCTACACCTTTAAGAGGGAAATCCACGGGCAGCGCTGCCTGTTTGGTCTGAGATAGCAAAGTTATTGTCCTTTGGGCTGTCTGGCAGCCCCTTGTGTCCCTTGGATTTATCTCACACACATGATGCAGCTTTGTGGAAGGGATCGGGAGGGACTTTGCATTCCTCTGGTGGGATGATATGAGTTTGTATCTAAATCTGTTCCATATGACCCACCTCACATGGTCGGTGTCTCGCCGATTCACTTGGAAAGGTCAAGGAGTGTTTGAGCTGAGGCTTCAAAGTCAAGGGGTTTGTTAATAAAAAAAGAAAACCCTGCTGATAGAATTAGGACTTCGTAAAGGTGCTGTGAACGCTCCTGGTTCTTTTGCATTGATAAATTTTGGGGACAGGACAGGCACAGGTGAGGTTTCACCTGTGGGACTGCGGGTGCAGTGCTCAGGGTCTCACAACCTTCCCACCTTAGAAGACAGAGCCTTGAAACAATCTGGGATAAATAAATCCTTCCAAGTGCCACAAAATCTGCTACATCAAGAGGGTGTCTCACCAGGTTTTTAACAACTAACCCTTTCTGAACTAACTGAGACACTCTTGCTTTGCTCCTGGTCCAACAGAACCTGGAAGCGCAAAGCTGTGCAGGAAAGCGAACTAAAACCTACAAAATTTCGAGATGAAACATGTTCAAAACAATTCCCAAAAGCCTCCCAGGTCACTTGTCTCAATAATGAGCTACTGGGAACCAGTGACAGGGGCTGGGGCCAGCACTGACCCCAGGTTTGTTGAGCAGGGTGCCCTCTCCATGCCATAACCTTGAATTTCACATCAACACCTCCCAACCACAAACATCTCACAGGGGATTTATCTCTGGCAGAGCAATTCTCCTTTCTCTGGACAGCACAGCCTCACACTGAGTGCCTCTGCTCCACTCCCATATATATTTTTGGGCTATGATGGCAGACATCATACCCCAGACTACCAGGATCAGTAAAGCAGAAAACAGCCAATATTTTTGCAAGGAGAGAATTTGAGGGAGGGGTGTAAAGTACACCTGAGATTTTTTTTTTTATTATTGTATGCATCGATTTCTAGAATTTAAATCTCTCCAAAGGGTTGAAATTTCAAATCATGGAAAACAAAGCAGAGGAAGGAATGAGCAGAGAACTAAGTTTGCAGCCAGGGCTGCTGCATTTTCTGATTGCCAGGGTCTGAAGATAAAATGCTTAGAAATATTTCTCTGAGGTTCTGATTGCAGGGAAAAGGAAATCAAGCTTATTTTTAACCAGCAGGTAAAAGGAAGGTTCAAGTTACCTGTTTCTATCTTATTGTTTCTGCTGAAATTTGAAAAATATCTGTGCTGCAGTTCTGTGCTTCACCTCTTTGGGGGAATTGTAGGTAACATGGAAATACCTGGCTCTCATCAGGCAATACAACCCCTCTAATTACCAGTGATCCTCAGACACTGATGCTGTTTAATGCCAGCCCTCAAAACCCAAATCAACCTAAATAAATCTATGAAAATCACCATACTTTCAAAAAAAACCAATCCGTATTGGCATTGGCTGGGATGATTTGAGGTTCTGATGTCTGAACATAGACATGCAATAGGAGAATTCATTAGAAATTAGAAAACCTGATTGTTTCTACCAGTTTGGATGGTAAAATCCATCCAACCTCTCTGAGTCAGGTTTGACACATCCTGCTTCATCCTTGGTCCACAGGACTCACACAGGCCCCCACCAGGAACAAGAGGAACGTTTTTAGGACAATGCCATGGACTGAGAATTACTATCATCATTTGAAGTCCTCTCAGTGTTGCATATTCATGAGTAGCTTTTGTCCCCTCAGACAGGACAGTAATAGATTAACAACTGACCATCTCCAAAATCAGCACCTTCACCTCCTTCCTGATGCAGACACTTAAAACATCTCCCTTTTCCAGGTGTCTGTCTTGAAGAATCACAGCAGGTTTGGGCTGGGAGGGACCTTAAAGCTCATCCAGTGCCACCCCTGCCATGGGCAGAGACACCTTCCACTATCCCAGGTTGCTCCAAGTCCTGTCCAACCTGGCCTTGGACACTTCCAGGGATCCAGGGGCAGCCACAGCTTCTCTGGGCACCCTGTGCCAGGGCCTCCCCACCCTCTCAGGGAACAATTCCTTCCCAATATCCAGCCTGAATTTCCCCTCTTTCAGTCTGAACCCATTCCCCTGAAGCCTGTCACTATCTGCCCATATGAAAAATCCCTCTCCTTCATTTTTAAGCCATTCCAGGTACTGGAAGGCTGCAACAAGTTCTCCCTGAAGCCTTTTCTCCTCCGTGCTGAACATCCCCAGCACTCTCAGCCTGTGTGAAGCTCTCAGAACCCCCAAAGGTGAGATTTAGGAACTTGAATTCATTTCAGAGGCCACATGAGCACGCAGAAGCCAAAGTGGCCTCTGTCTCACAGCTTTAGAGGAGGTCAGTGCTTGCACAGCAAACCCAGGGCTCCTCCTCACCAGCCCTGGGGACATCGCCCAGGTTTTTGCCCTCGTTTAGAGAAAGCTTTCACAAACTCCTCTCTCCAGCAGGCCTGGTGGGTGGCCAGTGTTTTCCCTGCTGCACTGGCAACTCCAGCTCCTAATCCCCTTGCTAATTCCCGGGGCTGATTCGCTTTGCTGGCCATGGATAAGTCGTGTCCCCGGGTCCCACACACGGTGACCGGACACCACCTCTCCCCGCTCGCGAGCGAGCTCCAGGCCTGAACAAAAGGCAGCCTGTTTGGTCACCCTTCCTTCAGAGAGGCTTAAGGACATTTTTGTCATTTTTGAACAGCTAATATCTTGCAGAGGGGGGCAAAAAAAAATTTTAAAAGGTTGCCTAATCTCTTTAAATTTAATCTTTACTTCTTGAAAAATCTGAGCGCGGATGCTTAGTGCTGGACTATGTTCCATTAGACTAATTAGGTCAAGATTACCTACAACGGTATGAGTCCACCAACTCAATTTAAATTCCCTCCCTCCTGTCCCTAAACTTCCACTGTTTGGAATTTTACTCCCGTTTTCTCTCTGCTCCCCCAGAGAGCACAAAGTGTGTGGGCAGCTATTCATAAAAAGAACCAATAAAGAAACCAAACACCTGTGTGAATAAATACCAGAGGGAATCACAGAGTCCTGGAATGGTTTGGGTTGGAAAGGACCTGAAAACTCATCCAGTGTCACCCCCTACCATGGGCAGGGACACCTTCCACTGTCCCAACTTGCTCTGAGCCCCATCCAACCTGGACACTTCAGGGATCCAGGGGCAGCCACAGCTTCTCTGGGCACCCTGTGCCAGGGCCTCCCCACCCTCACAGGGAAGAATTTTTTCCCAAAATCCAATCTAACCCTGCTCTCTGGCAGGGAGAAGCCATTCCCCCTTTTCCTGTCCTTGCAAACAGTCTCTTTCCATGTTTCTTGTTGTCTCCTCCAGGCACTGGAAGGCCACAGTGAGGTCATCCCAAAGCCTTCTCTTCTCCAGGCTGGACAATCCCAGCTCTCCCAGCCTTTCCTCCCAGCAGAGCTGCTCCATCCCTCTGCTCATCCTGGTGCCTCCTCTGGACTCACCCCAGCAGCTCCAGCTCCTTCCTGTGCCACTGAACCTGAGCTTTACCACCACTGCCTGTCCATTCCCTCTCCAAATGACCCCAGGAGCTGATTTCACTGGTTCTGTGAAATTATCCCCACAGAAATCACCAATTCAGGCAAAAGGACTCTCTCTGCTGTGGTCTGCCTGGCCCTGAAGGTGCAGAGATAAGGGGAGCAGCCAAAGGAAGGGTTCAGAGGCTCAGCCTCAGCTGGCAGGAGCAAGGACAGGTGAGGTCAGGCTGGGCAGAGCAGCACAGCTGGGACAGTTCTGCTGGCCAGGTGACAGGAGCAAGGGGGTGACAGGAGCCCAGGGGTGACAAGGACACTGCCCTGAGCCCCTGCAGCAGCCCTGAGGTGCCATGTGCCACCTCCTGCCATTCACAGCAAAACCTTTCAGAGAAAAGCAGAAGCTGCAACAGCTGCCTTAAACATTTCCTAACAGAATTATGGAATCACAGAACATCCCGAGCTGGGAGGGACCCACCAGGATCATCCAGTCCAGCTCCTGGCCCTGCACAGACACCCCAACAGTCCCACCTTGTGCCTGGGAGTATTGTCCAAGCTCTCCTGGAGCTCTGGCAGCCTGGGGGCTGTGGCAGCTCCTGTTCCCCTCTGTGGAGGGGACGGTGCCATGGAGTGACCTCAGAGAGGCAACACAACTCCAGCACAAGCACTGAGGGTGAAGTTTGTTCCTGCTCACTAAACCAGCACTGCAAAGTGAGGTAAAACACAATTTTTGATGTTTGGAACCTTTTCACACTGTGTTAAAATGCCCGAGACAAGCCGGAATAATTCCATGGTAAACAACCACGGGAGAAAAAGGTGTGAAGTGCCTGGTGTGGGTCAGGTATCACCGGGCTGGGTGTTTGCTTCTCCCTCTCACAACCAACTCCTGACGAGCGGAAACAACCTTCAGGAAAAGCTTTATCAGAAATTCTGGTTATCTTCGGGGTAAAGGCTTTGAGAAAGTCAAAGGTTCCCCAGGATTTAAGCAAGAGCAGGCCTGGAGCAGTTCATTTTTCATCCCAGAAACATGTAAACGCGAGCATAACTTTACACACTCGTTCACCCGGTGATGCGTATCAAATGTGGGCTTGTCATTTCCTTTCCTTAAAAATATGTTTTATCCGACTTAATGTGGAATTTATTTAAGACACAAGATCAGTTATTAATATGTTCTTTCAATTTTGGGGAGATATGAATATCTCCTTTGGCTGCACAGCATAATAGTCCATTTATCAGCGAGGGAAGCCTCTGGAGGGATGAGATTTTTTTATTTCAAATACACTTCAGCAGTTATTGGAAAAGATTCAGGGGTTTTTCTGGGAGAAATATGTCAGTAAAGTAGAAAGATGAGGGAAATGCTTGTATGCAACACAGGCTTTTCTCTGATAGCAGCCTGGTGCCCGTCTGGACAGATCCCTGAAGACACAAGAAATCCCAATTAAATCATGAGTGCGGAGCTCTGCCTACATGGAGCTGATGTCTGGATCGAGACCTTGGAATGTCAGCTTCGAAATTTCCCTGGCAATTGCATCACACGGCCTCCTGATATGAAAAACTCCACTGCAGGCAGGCATTTCCCTCCCCTTTCTATTTTAGGGACTTGTACCTCTAAGGGCAAAAAAAAAAAAAAAAAGAAGAAGGCAAAGATGACAACAACAGAAACCACCCAACTTCAAAAAAAATACCCAACAAACAAATCAAAAACTGCTGCATTCAGCAGGAAAAGTGTGAAAGGAGGGAATCTGAGGGGTCAGTGAGGCAAGGAGTAGCTGATTCAGTTCAGTCTGATAATATCCTCCAATATTTCAGTCAAATCTGTGGCATGAAACACAACATGAAATACAACATATATTTGATCTCTCTCACACTAACTCCGAGCGAGGCAATAAATATTTCCCTACAGAATAATTTCCCTGTAAGCAGAGATTTACTGTAACCCAAATCACAATTTACTCATTTCAGAGCATTAAAAGCTCATCAGCCTCTCTCTAGAACTCGGATTGCTGCAAGAGGATCCCACAGCACAACTCCCAGACAGCATCCATAGGAAAAAAACTGCTATAGATGTTTTATCCTTTAAGTTGGGGGGCATGGGGCTGATTTTTAGTCTCTTTGTAGCCATCTAGAAGACAGGAAAAAATAAGATTATTAAAAGGAAAACAATAAACAATGGTGGCCTTTTAGTGACTGGGTGGTTATGTTTAGAACTAACATTTCCAAACTAAAATTGACAGGAACTAAACACAATCAGGCTTGGGTCAAACAAAACTTCTGCGAGTAAAACAATGCAAACTCTACTGGCTCCAGCAGAATTCCCTGCCTTGGAAAGGTTAATTTGCTCTCCTCACTTGCACAAACCTATAAAAAATGATGTGTTTGCTGCATCGAGAAGTGGGGAAATGATCCCTTCCCAAGAAGCCAAAAATTACACGCAGCAAAGAGAATATCAAAGAAAAAGTGTGCGAAAAAGAATTTGGGGAAGGCGGACTTCTGGCGAGTTCCAACACGGGCTTTAATGGATTTTTTAATAGCTCAGTGCCACGCAGTAATAGGGAAGCACCTGCCAAAAGCACAGCAAGGTCAGGCAGGTGTCACATCCACGTTACAGCCAGAGAAATTCTGTGAGCAGCGGCTCTGACCTTCCCCAGAATCACCCCTGAAACGCTCTCAGAGCAGCACAGAGGGTTTATAACCTGCTTTTTCCTCCGGTCTGTTTTCTTTTCTTTAAACGTGTTTGTTTTGTTGCACACACCACCAGAAATAAACACAAGCACTTTGGGATGCCCACGCTTCTCCCCTTCCCCACCAGCCCTTCCCTGCTCCTGCTCTGGCTGCAATCCCACGATTATTTGAGGAGGGAGAGTTTCAGAACACGCTCGGAGCGACTCAGAGCCCACGGCAGGCAGAGCAAACAACGCAGTGGGAGCGTGGTTGTGTAAAAATCAATCCCTGGGGGCTCCTGTGGCTGCCAGCAGCCGAGCAGGGAGCGTGGCCGGGCACCTCTGGGGGCTCCATCCCCACCCACCCCAGCTCAGTCCTGGGGAGAAGCTTGCTTTGGTTGATCCATTCCTTCTCATCCTCATCCCAAAACAGCTCCTACCCCTGCCAGAGGGGTCCTGCCCGTGCCCAGATCCTTGGAACATGGGCACACACAGGCTGGGGATGGCCCTGGTGGCAGTGACACGCGGGTGCCACCTGGCTGGCCACGCACCTGGCCCAGGCACACGGAAATATGGAATGTCCTGAGATGGAAGGGACACACAAGGATCATCCAGTCCAACTCCTGGCCCTGCACAGGCACCCCAACAATCCCACTCTGTGCCTGAGAGCATTGTCCAAGCGCTCCTGGAGCTCTGGCAGCCACGAGGCTGTGCCCATTCCCTGGGGAGCCTGGGCAGTGCCCAGCCCCCTCTGGGGGAAGAACCTTTCCCTAAACCCAACCTAAGCCCCCCTGGCCCAGCTCCAGCCGTTCCCTGGGTCCTGTCCCTGTCACAGAGAGCAGAGATCAGTGCTGCCCTTTGTGAGGAAGCCGCAGCCCCTGAGCTCTGCCCTCAGCCTCCTCTCCCCCAGCTGAACACACCCAGCCGCTCCTCGTGTGGCCCCTCCAGACCCTTCCCCATTTTTGCAGCTCTTTTTTAGACACTTTTTTATCTCTTCTGGCTGCCGGGACACCCCTGCTGCCACGGCCAAACTTCGGTCCTCATCCTCCCGTGTGCTGACCCCCAACCCCAGCCCCCTGCCCAGCCGGGGACCCCCGGCCGCCCTCCCCAGCCCCCCGAGCGCTGCTCCCCTCCAGCTCCCGGGGCAGGTCAGAATATTTAAACAGTTGTATATTCACAGGCCACAATGGAGGGACGAGAATTACCCAAGGACAGGGTTAGCCGTGCGATCAATGCATAATCAGATAACTGCTCCAGCTTTTTTACAAGTCTTTAAGCAAAGATCAGCCACTCAAATTCTAATTCCTTTTGCTAATTAAGCAGCCTGTTAATTGCTCTCGGGGTCTCTAATGCCATGTCATTATGCTTTTTAACAGCCTGCTTGACATCAATAGGGCTGCGAGCTCCACACAAACAAAGCGGGCACCCAGCACTTAGTGAATTAGGCGGCCGCGGGCGCTGGCGCTGCGCCTCCCGCGGGCGGCACTTCGGTACCGCGGGACAGCACCGAGTCAGCCCTGCCCAACCCTCCCAGCAGGGCTGGACCGGTGGGCAAAGCTCAGCATCCCCCGGTCCCACCGCCGCCGCTCACCCGCGCCGGGACAGCCCCCGAGGGGACGCGCCTGACTCCATCCCCATCCCTGGACCTGGACCCGGCCTCGGCCCTGTCTCCATCCCCATCCCCATCCCCATCCCCATCCCCATCCCGTTCCCTTTCCCCATCCCGGTCCCCACCCCCGGCCCCGGGATGCTCTCAGCACATGTGGCTCCAGCTGAGCGCCTCTGGTTTCCTCAGTCCATTATCCCGGAGGAATTCCCCCCTGAGCTGCTGGGTGAGGGGCCGTGGCTGCTCCACACAGAGCAGGGGCCAGGCCGGGAGCGAGGGGTGCCCAAAGCCCACAGGGTGACATTTATTCCACAGGGACATGCACCCAAAGACACGATTCCACAGGATTTTTCAATCCCGCTCCCAGGATGGGAAAGCTGCATCCAGCAGCGTGAGAGGCACAGGGCCCCTTCCCGGCAGGAGGAAGAGGCGTGTGAGGAATTTCTGTGCCCATCCCTGGAAGTGTCCAAGGCCAGGCTGGACGGGGCTTGGAGCAAGCTGGGATGGTGGAAGGTGTCCCTGCCTGTGGAACTGGATGAGCTTTAACATCCCTTCCAACCCAAAGCATTCCATGATTCTGGGAATTGCTCTTGGGGTGCCAGGGGTGCCCTCCATGCCAAGCTGGGGGGCTGCAGAGCCAGGGGTCCCAGGCAGGTGGCTTGGGAACAAGGCCATCACCACTGGTGTCTCCTGTCCCCCTGGGATGAAGGCAGAGGGGGACCTGGACTGAGGAAGGAGCACTCGTGGATCCAGCACCATCAGAGGGCTGGGACAAAGCAAAACCTCCCACTCCTGGCACTGGGGCCATCTGATCCCAGCCTCAGCCTTCAGACACTGCAAAACAGAGCCCTGGTGTTTCAACCTCACATCTCCACCTCAGGTCATCTCATGGCTGCTTTTATCCCTGTTTTTGATGTGGACAAACAGAATTCATCCCTTTTTAATGTCCCCACCTTATCCTGCAGCAAAAGGCCAGGGCTGCCCTGCTCAGCGCAGGTTCCAGGCAGCAGGATCACTCTGCTCAGCCCTGAGAGCAAAACATGATCTTTAGTTATGAGAGGTCAAGTTAAAACTCTGCCCTATGAGCGCTCCCAGAGCCTGAGAACTGCCCTTAGGAATCTCAGATTGATGTGAGATCACTCAAAACCACAGAGATCTTCCCTGGGAGAGAGCAGCCACCGTTCCTGTCACCAACAAGAAAGGAAGGAAAGCAAGAAAGCAGCCTTGATTTCCCTGCCTCTCAGGAATAATGTTACAGAGATTTTGGCATCCTTAACACGCCAGGCTGTGCATGACCCGCGCTGCAGCTGAGGAGTCACTGTTATAACGCATGGAAAATATTTTCAGTTCTACTCAGAATGCATAAATTGTCTTGTGTTGTGAACCAGGGCAAGCCTGGGTAAAACACAAAACCATGAACAAGTTGCTAGAGCAGACAGATCTGCACTGGAGCAGAGTCAAAGCAAAGTAACCAAAGCAAGTGTGAGTCGTGCTGGATCTGCCCAAACTCAGCTGTTATTTCAGCCTTTGTTTTCACATCATTTAAAGAAGTTGCCAGTGAGCTGAGGGAAGAATCCTGCACACGAAGATGGATCCAAAAAATCCGGGAGCACAAATAAAAAAAGTCATGTCTTAGAAATAAAGAGTGTAGGTAAAAAGCATCTCTTACCAACATTTGTTTCTTTAGAAAACCGAGGTCACAATCTTGAAAATGCTTATTCATATTCCTCATTTTTCACCAGTGTGTAGCCCAAAACATATCCATATGGTTTAAGGGGATTTAATGGCCTCATATGGACAAAGCTAAGCACAGTCTTAAACCACAGCAACTCAAAGTAAAAAGATTAGGAAATAAAAAGTCTCCTAAACAAATTATTAGAGCATATTTTTGTATTTTGCAGCAGAAAACAAAAATGCTTTAGCACTTGGCAAAATATTCATTTGCAGGTAGCGGGTTTTATAAAAGGCTGAGCATCAATTAATAGAACAAGAAATAATTATTATTAGAAGCTAATTTCAGGATAACTCCTCTTTGCTCTTAAAGACCAGATGTTTGCTTTCCACTCTCAGGTTGTTACTGGCCCCCGGTGCAGAAATTTGGTGTTTGGGCAAAACAAATTCTAGCTGGGAGCTGACAAGGCCACTCTTGGGATCTCGGGGCCCAGGGCTGTGACAGAAGGGATCTTTCAGCACACAGAAAGCAGCACTTGGGGAGCTCGCACAGGTGATGAGAGGGTGAGTGCCTCAGGCTCGGGGATCTGACTCTGGGATTGCTGAGGGAGTGACCCCAATCCCCTCAACGCTGCTCCTCTCCTCCTCCTCCTCCACCTCCTCCTCCTCCTCTTCCTCCTCTCCATCCAGGATCCATAACAGACACACACTGAGGTGACCCAGTGGGTGCTGCCTGTGCCCACTCATCATTTTTAAGCTCCAAGCACACAGAGAAAGTCTTAGGTACACTTGGCGGGGACTTTTGGCCAAGTTTTCTCAGTTTTTATCCCAAAAAGCTTCACCTCAAAGCAGCTAAAATTGTGGTGGCAAGGGAACCTGGGCTGGTGAGAATGGGAATTTTAACCAAGGTCCCTCTCACTGCAATTAAATCCTGTCGGGATGGGAAACACCCTCCCCAGTGCTCTCCCTCCAGCAGGGAACTGGGGTTTGTTGCCCTGGGGCCACTGCTCCTGCCTAGGTGGGGTTGTTTTCAGGTGGGTCACAGGCTGAGGGAAACCCAGGTTTAAATGGGATATTTGCCCTGTTTATGAAGCATTTTGGAGACCAAATCTGTCCGGATTTTAGTGTAAATGCTGAAAGTTGTCCGCTTTGTCCACGGGCAAATTTAAACCAAATCTTGCTCCTTTTTCAGGCCCGGTTGTTTGTTCCCCTCTGTGCAGCCAGCTCAGCTGCACTCACACGCCCCTTCCCCACTCCTTTTTCATTCTCTCCCCTTCTCTCCAGTGCAATCCATCTTTCACTGCCTCTACCCCCTCTCTTTTCCCCCACTCCTTCCCCTGCCCGTTTTCCAGCGGCAGCAGCAGCAGCAGTGCCCTCACTCGCACTGACAGTTTCCATCTGGCTGTTCTCTCCCTGTGCTGTCTGGATTCTGGGAGCTCTCCATGCTCTCTCCTTCCCCTCAGCATTTCCTCCAGTTTCTGGGATGCCTTGTGCTCCTCTGAAATCCAGGATGAGCCCAGAGCTCTGCACCCACAGCCTGGTTCTGTCCCACTGCCACCAGCACAGTGCCAGCTTGCTTCCCTTCACCCTCTGCCTTGTTTTGTTGCTCAAATCAACCTCTGCAGCTCGTATCAAACATGCTCAGTTATTACGTAAATTAAAGACCCATTTCAGTTTCATTTCCAGTTGTTTTTTGAGGAAATTTTGTTGCATCAGAAAGAGACACAGAAATATTTAATGTGTGACCTTCTGCACTGCGGGGTTGTCTAAAGAACAGCAACTCCCTGTATATAAAGAATTAACCCTTTGCTGCTGACTTAATATCTAATTGAAAAATGAGTCAAATCAGCCAAAAAAACCACACATCTGCCATCTCAAATACGTTGCTGTCCCTAAGTGGAATTAATCTGAGGTCCCTGTGAATGCCCATTAATGCACAGATATTTATGTGACAGGTAAAAATGCACACACACACACACAGAGAATTATTTTCTGCATCTCCCATGTCTGCTGCAGGATGGCAGCACAATTAAGTCACCGTGACGGAGACAATTATCCCCAGAGCCAGTAAAATGAGATGTCCACAGCGAGCTGCAGAGTTCTGAAACATGTGGGAATAGAGTACAGAAACTCTACAGAGTCATGCAGCTAATGAGCAATAAATACACACTGGCACACCCTCATCAATTTTAAAGTCTCGGTATGAAAAGAATGTAATTAATTAAGATATGTTGATTTATAAGAGGTGACATAACAAGATGGATAGAGAAATCTTTTCCCTCCAATCTGTCATGGTTTCTTTCTAGAAGACGGCCCAGCACGTGATGGCCTCTCCTTGGGCAGTCACAGAAACCCTGAGTTTGGGTTTAATTCCCCCCACCATCCTAAAGAACTCCAAGCTTCCTTTTCAACGCTCATTTGCATTTGGCACAACCGTGTTTAAAGCGAAACAGTTTTAAAGACACAAAAGGGAAAAAAAAAAAAAAAGAGCTGAAAAAAATTATATTTAGAAAAATCCTTTCCACTTTCCCCTGTCTTACGTTTCTGCACATGGAAACACAACCCCATTTCCCTTTCTCCCTCCCAAGTCAGATGACTTTTTTGTAACTTGGCACACAGACAGTCTGGTATAAGACAGGGCTGGAGCATTTGTTGAGTCAAGATGTTTAATTTTTTTTTCCCCTCACATAATGATCCTTTTTTCCCTCCAGCCACTTGAGTTTTGTTTATGTTGCTTGAGCCCTAAACTAATACATGAATTCTCCTCCCTGCCAAGATGACGGCAGCGGCACCGGGCGGGATGAGCCAGAGGAATACACTCGTTTTTAAGGAGAGAAAGTATTTTAAAAGACTTTTTCTCCAGTTGTGACAAATTAAATGCATTAAAGGAAACAACTGCTGCTGCTACCGGGCTCCGAGGAGAAGCTCTATTTTCTTTGCAAGCACTTGACTTTTGCGAGGGGGCACTTTGCTCCTGTGCCAACTCGGGCTTATATTTTATTATTCTTAGAACAAAAGGTTGCAGTAATTAGAATTGGGGAAGTTGTGCTCAGAGAGATGGAGCCATCAGATAAATTCGATACCATGGAGTGGTTATAAAAGGTGGGATTTTTAAAAGCAAGAAGAACTGCTTCAGTATATTGGGTTTATCCTGTCAGGAGAAGATGGATGAGAAGTCCAGCTACTTTCACTCAGGCCAGACATGTAAACCTTGTACTTAATGACTGATGAGCAAAATTTTTTTCTCTTCCAAGTGCAGATGGGCAAATCCCTCGCAATTACAAAACACAAGAAAATCTAATTTTACCAGGAGAAAGCAGCACACTGCCCAAACATTTCCCAAGCAAGAGAGTTTAGGTGCTTGTTGAAGGCAAAAAAAAAAAAAAGCCAAACAACATTTCTTCTAATGTGATCCATATTCTACCACATGCACATTTAATATAAAAGTTATGTTTGATATATGCCGCCGGAGCGTTTTTCTATTTTAACTGAAAGCCTTTTGTTCTGTCAAGATTATGGGAGGATTTGCTTTCATTTTTCATGATGTTTCACTCAATACATCACCAACATTAGCAGGGCTTAATAAGCACCCACCTTCTCCTTCCCCCCGCCCTGCCCTGGCCCTTTTGATGCCCATTCCCCGAGACCCCTGAGCTGTTCCCTGTGCTTTGGGACGTGGCCTCTCCATACGGGGAGAGGATGAGGAGGACGAGCCCTCAAAAAGTCCCGTGTGGTGGCAGAAGCACAGCGAGCGAAACGCTTTGCAGCTTTAAATCCTGCCCGTGCTCTGGTGGCCGTGCCGGGCTCCCCTGCCTCCTTCTCCCTGCTGCAGATTCACATCTGTTTCTCTGCAGTTTGAAACTGTGTTCATTTTTCACTGCTGCCCTTTGTCCCACACTCACTCGCTCCCGCCAAGGGCTTCATTTCACTTATTCAATAAGCGAGAGGCACTGCAGGCTGGGGAGAGCTTTAGGACAAAGCTCAAACTTCTATTAGGCCTCAACAAAAATGTTTTTGTTCCCTATCAAGGCACTTTTCCCCCATTGCTCATCGTTGGCTTGTTTTGTTTTTCAGGAACGTTTGCGGCCTGCGATGGCCTAGGCAGCTTTTCACAGCTTCAGGACGAACGAAAAAACAGATGCAACAAAAATCCGCGTTATCTATTAGCAGGAATACTTTGTAGTCGGAAATCCCATTTGTCCTTTTTTCCTCCACGGGCTGTGATTTGGAATACCCACAAACCCCCGTGCAAGCACACGGTGCAGCTGTACCGCCAAGGGCCTGGTTTCTTGCTGGGCCCACGCGTGCGTGAGCTGCAAACACACTTTGTGATGTCTTGCTGGCTTTATACACTTTATATTGGGAACCAGGAGAGAATTCCCAAGTGCCAGGCTATCCCAGGCTGCTCCTGGTTGTTCCCTTCCCATCCCACCCTCTCAGCACTGATGGCTGCGCTCTGCCGCACACCAAACTAAAAGGAAGAGACCGCGTAGCTCTTTCCTAACACAAGATTTTTGACATGTTAACGAGGTTATTATTTCCTGTTGCTGATCTAAATAGCAAAGAGCTGCTCTGTGGAGAGGGAACAGCAAGGATGACATTTCCAACACTCACAGCCTAATGTCCACACATGAAATGATCAAACTCTTGTGGCTGAGCTCATTTTGCCACAAGCCCATGAGTCAAAACCAGGGTTTTTTCATACCAAATCACCCTCCCACTATGGTGCCAGGGTTATAAACCCTCTTGTAAAACTATGAGGTTCAGGAAGTATTTCCAAGTGTGTGTTCCTCAGCCTCAGGTTCCTGACAGTCCCATTTTTCCCCTTGCTGTATTTCTTTCAAAGCACTCAGCCACCTCCTGACTCATTTGATGCTATAACCCAGAGTTGCCAGCACGTGTCTCCTTAGGAACCACATCCTGGTTTACAGCTTGAGGCTCTAGAATGGACAGAACATGAAAATCAACAATGAAGGGATTGTTACAACTACAATATCTAAGGAGAAAGCAACAAATTACACCAAGTTGTTCGTGTTTGTTGGCTCAGTCCCTCTCCTCAGCTTCCACCTAAATATTCTGTGGGCCAATTAGAAGAATCTTGTGTGAAAGCAGCAGTGCTGCTCTCTGAGCCTGGCGTGGGCTCTGATGATGCTTCCTCTGCTGGGGAAACACCCTCAGAAACACGGGGTGAGGGGTGTCCCACATCCCTCCCCATTCCCATTTAATCCGTGGTGTTCCCCATCACCCCCTTGTGCCCCACATCCTCCTGCCCCACTCACTTGTTCCACGAGAGCTTTGGGTAATTAGGAGCAGGCACCATGTTCCTTAGCAGCAGCCACAGTCCCTGTGCTGCAAACACGAGTGAGGACTGAGCCCTGCTCCCCCCTGCCCCGCTTCCCTTAGGAATTCCCCACTGTATTTCTCCAATTCCTGCTCCATGTTACTGCAGCTGGTCCGGTCACACTGCTCAGTCTGGGCTCTGCCCCCTGACAAGGAGGTTTAGAGGGGGTTATCTCAATATCCATCCCTATTTCCAGCCTCCTGACTGTCTCGGCACTTCTTTACCACCGAAGTTTGGAGTGTGGATGGGCTTCCTGATATTTACACTCGTTCCAGGCTCTGGGAATTCCTTAAGTCAATGTGAGCAACTGGTGAGAGTAATGAGGCTTCAGAAGAATGAAATTGGTGGCGACTCTCATCCCATGGGAGGGGTGTTGATGATGGAAAAGGGAAACTTAATATTTGTGAAATTAAATAATGCTGAATAAACAAAAGGTCCAAACCAGACTGCATCCATCTTTTTAATTATTTTGGGTTTGGTGCATTGGCTTTTTTTAACTAGAACCTGAGTCTTAAAAGTATTTCTATTTTCCCCAGGCTCCTCTGGGACACAGAAGCCTGATATTAAAAGCCTGAACATTGCTCTTAGAGGCCCGGGAGGGGTTTGGTTGCACAAAGCACCTTTAGAGAGATGAATTAATGCCTTGGTCTTCAGACACCACCTCCACAAACCTGCCAAGTTTCCATCCCGGGGGGGTTCAGCATCTGTTGGAGAGGAGACCACAGGGCTACCATGGGTCAGTACTGAGAAGGGACCACCCGGGTTCATGGGTAAACTGGGAGAGAAGGGAAAGGCCGGAACAGAATTTGAGAGAAAAAAGCTGAAGCCTCACTCAGGTATCTCCACTCGGTCACCAAAAACGGAAGATTTCCCAAAACATCATCCAAGACCTTTAGGAGTCACATATCAGCTTCCTTAACACAGTGTAAAATACCTGTATTGGAAAAATATCTGTATTGGAAAACAGGGAGAAAAGAGAAGGGGGCAGGGGCAAAAAGGGGGAAATGGAAAATTGGGAAATGGAAATTGATTTCTGGGTTACAAGAAAGTTTTTGTCGTCTGACAGCTTTCCCCAACAGATCTTCACAGCCCTTCACTTGTTGGATCTGGTCAAATAGCTGCACTTCACTTTATGCTGCATTAAAAGTAGTTAGAAGGAAGGAAGGAAAAAATTAACCATAAAACACATCTTTGAGAAGAGGTGGCTTTCAGTTCTCTTTCTACCCCGTCCAAGCTCTCAATATTTACAGTTAAAATTGTCAGATTCTTCCCACTTCTTCCCATCCCCGCCTCAGCATCCGAACAAACCGGCGCATGAATATTTACAAAGAAATCTGATTGAAATATCATCCCAAGCTGGAATATGTGAAAGATAATTAAGAAGGGTTGCAAAGGGACAAGCCCATGCCCGGCTCTCCCGTCTGGCAGCACAATGGGCCACCACTGTGGGAGCTGGCCCGGTGGCACTTCATTCATTCATCGCCGGCGTCTGTCCCCAGGCCCGGGGAAGGGACAAGAGCCGCTGACAGAGCCCGGCTGGGGCTGCTTGGGAACAGGCAGCAGCCAGAGCAGGGCTTGTCCCGCTGGCACAGCATGGAATCCATACGGGAATTCACCGGGGAAGCTCGGAGAGGGCGGGGGAATCGGGGATGTGCGGGAAGCGGCATCCCCGCGCTGCCCAGCTCGGGAGAGCATCCTGCGCGCTGCTCCCTCCTCGAGGCACCCCTGCCAAAAAAGCGGAGTTTTCCTAACCCGTGTCGTCCATTAGCGCGTGTTTTCATTCAAATTAGGGCCGCAAGAAAGACAAATGACCGCGGCGCGTTCGAGGCATTTTTACTTGTCAAGCGCCACGCACGAACTTCCCTCGCTGCGAGAACTCGCTTCTGCTGCCTGACGCCGCCGAGAGCTCTTAATGTGCATCCTGCCTCTTTCCAGAGCTCCTAAATCCTCCCAAAAATGCCACATTTCGTGCCCCACACACACACGGGTGTGCAGATCCCCGGTGCTGCGCAGGTGAGGAATCCTTTGGTCACAGCCAAGTCCAAGCTTTCTCATTTTCCTAAAGAAAACTAAATTAGCAGATTCCTCTGAGATACCTGAGCAGGGAGTTTGCTCGAATTTATTTTATTCATCAACCAGTTCCAATTAATGCAATCCATTTGTTACTGAGGGGAAGGGGGAAAGGGATGTGAGCATTTCTTGGGATCCTCCGAGCTCACCCCCACTCCCACACCCGTACGAAGAGCAATTTCTCTGGCCCAAGCAACCCGGTTACAAGGGAGGAGAAGCCAAAATAAATGTGAAACTCTCCTTTTCCTCCAGTTTCCTCCAGCACACATTATGCATAAATTACAGAGCGAGGGGAAAAGAGAGGAGTGAATAAGAGAGAGATTTCTGTTTGTTGTTCGGGTTAAATTGCTGGTGTTCAAGAAAATTAAGGAGAACGGAGGCAACATCTGAAATATTTGCGAAATGGCTTTGCTTTCTCATTCCCAGCAAATCATCTCCATGATTTTAGTCCAGTCTGACAACCAGAAGCAGTGAGATCATGGCAGTAACCAAGCCAGCCAGACAATACCGAGACTAAACTTCTCTCTGCCTGCTCCCTCCTCCCACAGTTCACCCCCAAAACCTGATTTTAAGCCAGGTCAGCCCCCTCAGAGCAGAGATCCTCAACTGGCAACTCTCTTCTACAACCCTCCTGCATCCAGGAATAAAGCAAGGTAGGTGAGCATTCCCTCTTCTCCAGCACTCTTGGAAAGAGGGGAGAGGATGTCAGTCAGAAAAGTATTGAAACAGCAAATTCCAACTCTGTGATGACTCCCATGCCTGAGCAGTTCTCCTTCAGCTTCCTTATTGCCCTTGGAATGTGTTATTGGCGGGAAATGATGGGGTGGGCAGGCAGGGATGGGGAGCACTGGTTTGGGCAGGCTCTTCCCTCATGGAATGGCACAGGTAGGAATGGAATCCCAGCCTTCCCAATTCCCCGTTTATCCCCCTGCATTGCACAGGGCAGCTCAGGAATTGCCCTCTCTGTGAGAGCCAGCCTTTCCAAAATGAATTTATTTTCAAGTTCTTTTATTTTACAAATCGTCCACATCGGTTGTTACAACTCATGGACATTTTAGCACCTCTGTGCCAACTGAGAGTACTTGATTTTAATTAAATCCTACACCATGAAAAATATTTATGTTGTTCCTAGCTAAATTTCTCCATGACTTATTTCTAGATATTTTGCTTGGAATTTAATTTGCTTTTTTTATTATATGGCCCTCACATAAACCCCACCTTTCCATAGCATAGTTTTTTATATATATATATATACATATAATTTCTAAAATAGCAGCTTGTTAGGCTCTAATAAAAAATACTCACTGAGCCTTCCAAAAAGTTCCTTCAGATTAGATAATGCCTATTTATCTAAAATATCAAATGGGTAGAGAGAAACATCAACAGAGAAAGCGATAGGCACACCAGAGGCTTCCTTCCCTTCTCCTTCTGAAGAGACTTTAAAGCTGAATAAACACCTTGGAAAAGCACAAGCAATAGAGGGATCTCCTGGGTTCTGAACCTGACCTCTCCAAGTTAAAAATACATTTTCCAGGCTGATCCTACAAACCCTCCCTCACAGGAGCCTTCCCCCTGATTCCGTGGCAGCCCTTCCATGGGATCCACGGGATGGGATCTCTCAGGCCACACTGGAGTTTGTTAATTCTTCTGTTTTCTCGAGCAGGTGAAAGCATTCCCGTCATGCCTCCTCAGCATTCATTTCCTGCTCCTGGTGATTAGCATATAAATCTAAAAGCATGTGTTGGGAATTTTTTTTTCCCCCCATATTCAGTCCGACATTAATCTTATTAGCTCAGGTAAACAACTAACAGCTATTAAAGAGAGTGCAATTTATCAGGAAGCAGTTAACCCTTCGGAGCACGTGGCAGAAGCATGGATTTCACAGAAACCCGGAATCACAGAGCTTGGAAAAGTCCTCCAAGATCATCAAGTCCAACTTGTGACCCATCCCCACCTTGTGACCCATCCCCACCTTGTGACTCGGTTCCTCGGACACCTCCAGGGATGGGGATTCCACCTCCTCCCTGGGCAGCCCATTCCCAATCCCTGCCCACCTTTCCCTGTCTGAACACCCAAATTCCCATCAGGAAACTTTGATGACACCTCCCTGCACATCGAGGTTGTCCCTCTCCAGGCAATGCAACCCCAGCCAAGCCCCCTCCACACCCTGGGGCAGCTCAGGCTCCTTATCAGGCACTGGGAAGGGGCTGTGCAGTCCCTGGGAAGGAAGGAAACAAGGGTGCAGCCAGGGTGGAAAGCAGCAGGACTCTGAACTCGCTAATGGTGGGGAGGAGTCTCCAGAAGCTCCCCGAGAACCAAGAGGATGAACCAAACTGCTCCTGGAATATCTGTGTCAGCTGGAGCTGGATTTGAGGGTTGTGTCCCACCATAAATCCAGGTGCCTGCTCCTGGGAGAGCAATCTGGGCTTTTCCCTGGGCTCTGGGGGGAGATGGAGACCTGCACACCCTGCTCAGGGCAGGGGGGGACTCACACATCCCTCTGTCCCCTCCTGCCACCGCAGTGACATCGCGGTGTGACACGAACGTGCACACACCATCACCTGTCCTCCTTCACTGCCCTGACACAGAGCCCTAAACTGCTTCTCACCTCATCCCCTGGGACTTCCCCTCTCCATCTGTGGGGATCATTCCCATTTCGAGAGCCCATGGACTGTGTCCCCCCCGTCCCCTGCCCTCGCTGCTCGCACTTCACAGGAATTTTAGGTCCTCAGTGCAACCAGTAACTAAAAAGAACACACAAATCCTTGTCCTTACACCTCTGGTGGCTCCTGGATGTGGAAATGCTGCCTTGGGTGGAATGGGAGCCAGCCCAGGAAGAGGGAATCCTGCCAGACAAGGAGATGGTGCTTGTGGGACAGTGTGAGAGCTCCTGGGACATCCCACTTGCCTGAGCTTGGCATTGCCCCCGCAGTCAGGAATCCAACATCCAGGCAGGATCTGCCTTTCCCAGACCACTGCCAGCTATTTTTTTTCCAAATGTATGAAAACACCTATTTTTGTTGAAGAAGTGCCACATTTCTGCACTACCATGGCACAGAAACTCTCATCCCATCAGATTTTCTGAGCCCCAGAAAGGGAGAGTTCACACAGACTGATACCAACTGGAAGTTTGGGGAACAGAAGTGAACAAAGACAGGACAAAAACTCTTTTTATGTGCACAGCCTCCCTCAACGTCCTAGAAATAAACCTCTCCTCTCTGTCTCCAAACTCCTCAATCCCCCCGGGGAAGACCTTAAGGAGTCTCGTATCAGCTTCCTTAATACAACATAAAATATTAGGATCTAGATTGGAAAACAGGGAGAAAAGAGAAGTCAGCAGGGGCAAAAAGGGGGAAATGGAGCAGCTGAAAACAAAATGGAGCAGGGGGAAAAGAAATGAAGTAAAAGAAAAAGAAAATAGGTTTGGAGGAGAGAAACATCATGAGCCCAGTGCTTGGCAGTGCCCAAACTCCACAAAGACCCCAACTCTACCCCATGCCCACTTCCAGCAGCAAGGGAAGGGTGAAGAATGGAAATCCCAGTGCCCAGAATTCCCCTTGCAGGCTCAGCCTGGGCTTTACAGCAGCGCTATCAGTACATCTCCCTGCCTGGCCCTGCCATTCACGGGGGCTGCAGCTCTCTGGCCTGATGGAGTATCGATCCCCCGGAGTGCAAAGTCCAGCATGCCATTAGTCCAATCTGTTTTCAAGCTGACACAATCCCGTCATTTGTCATCTTCTCCTGTCCTGCTGTGTTTGTTTAGGAGCAGGATATTTGCTTTATCTGTCACTTCCCAATCCTCACTGTATTCTTTGCCTGACACGGAGTTTATTGGGTCCACAGTTTTCTCAGAGTCATTAACGAGGGAGATTTGGGTACGCTGGTGAAATCACTGGAAAATGAAGATGCTGACAGCTTGGCAAGCATTTGTGAATTAAAATATGTCTGGATTTTATATTTGAAACCAGATTTCAGGGGAGAAATTCCTAAAAACATTTCTCTTTCTACAGCAAACTCGTGAAAAGGCCAGCAGAAGCCTGGCAGGTGACTTCATCAGTGAGAACACCTGAGAGAAACAGCCAGCTCAGAAACTGCACCCAGGATTTCCTAAAAGCAAGAATAGAAATCCCAGAAATGGTCAGTCATGGCAGCAGAGCTTGCAGGAAATGCTCAGAGACACAAACCCCACGTTAGGAGTTCGTTGCATTGCAAACTTGCAATTTTCTCTTTTATCTTTCCTATTTAAGAGCTGTTTGCATCTCACAGCAAAAATCTCTCAAAAAAAATCTGCTGAAAGTTCTGTTTCATCATTTTCATCTATTTTACTGCACAATATTAGCTCTAGAAATGGGAGCTAGCACAGAAATTTTTATCATAAGCATTGGTATTTTTACACTTCCAGACATAAAAAGCACCACGAGAGCAGCATCTGTTTATTCCCAACACTTATAGCCATTTTATGATTATTTTTTTAATGCAGATACCCCCTCATTGCAGCAGCAGGGGCTCTCACGGCTCAGGGGCCCGTGACACAGAGGTAGGAGTAGTGCCTGACCAATTCCCCAGGGCAGATATTCCTGTTATTAAAGCTCTAAACCCCAAGTTTTGGCTCAGTTTGGTGAATTCACAAATAGAAACCTGCATCCCCTCCCAGGGAATCCACCAACAGAAAGTGCAGAACTTCATTTTCCCCCTACAAAATCCTTTTTTTTTTTTTTTTTTTTTTTTTTGTGGAGTGGAATATTCGCTTTTTAAATTTGCAGATTCCATTGGAACTTCCCAAGTTTTGTTATTACAGGGGGTCTTAAAAATCCCTGCAAGCAGGGCAGGTCTCCCCAGGAGTGTTTAATTACAAAATGAGAGGCAGCCCTGGGAGCTGGGGATGCCAGTGAGGCACCTTGGAGCCAGCATTCCCAGGAAAACCAGGCCAGCTCTCGAAAAAACCTCCCCATATGGGTTATCCTCTTCCTTTCCCAAATTTCAGGGTGCCTCTGTGGAAGAGGATTGGGTCCTGTGCATCCCAAATTGCAGCTGGAGAGGTTTGAGGTTGTATTCAGTGGGCTGAGATCCACACTGAGCTCTGCACACACTGAATATTTATCTGCATTGAAGAGCAGCTTCAGCTGAGCCTGGAAATGTCTCATTTTCAGTAGGACTGGACCCAAACCTCCCTCCATGTGACAGCAGCACTTTTGCAGCTGCGGGTTCTGCTTTTGTCCTTCAGCACTGTCTAATAATTTACTCAATATCAGAGCCTTTCTGAAAGGCAAACTGCTCTAACTGCTCACACTTCTTGCCTTTTCCAGTTCGTTTTTAGAGCAGCAAAAACTCTGGGACGCAAAGGGGTTAAAGTCACACTGATCTCCTTTTCTATCTCCCAAATTCTCCAAAGTGGATTTGCCCCACTCTGGGTAAGATCACAGCACCCCTGGCTCTGCACATCCCCTCTCTGCATGCCCTTAGCCTTTCCATCTTTTTTTTTTTCTGAAGCAAATTACCCAGTTTTCATATTGAAATATGTTCTGTGAGGTGGGCAGAGCAGTAAAAGGACATGGAGGAAGTGAATGAGAAGCCTGGGTAATTTAGGAGGAGGCGTTTCCAGGGTTCTGGAAACCTCTCTGAGCCCAGCATCCCAAGGAGATTGGGATTAGGGAGGTTACAGATCACAGGATACACTCTTCAATAAAATTTTAACCATTCTCATTAGCCAGCAGAAGTCCCCCCACATCTGCCCAGCTGTTGGGGTTTTCTGTGCTCCTTCTGAGCTGGCAGCACTTCCAGGGAAAGGGGGGAGGCTCCCTCCTCTCCAGGACAGGGAATTCACACCAGGCTCTGGATCCCTGTCACTCAGCCCCACAGATGTTCACTGAGTTTACTGCTCCTTGCTCGCAGGTTGCTGCAGTAATTGCTTGAAAAGGGAAAAAATAAGCCCAGCAAACTACTGCTAA
Source organism: Falcunculus frontatus (assembly GCA_013398115.1). NCBI lineage: Eukaryota > Metazoa > Chordata > Aves > Passeriformes > Falcunculus > Falcunculus frontatus. The sequence continues at coordinate 69,892 of VZRV01003565.1, read as the reverse complement.
TAATATAATAAAAGCAAATTCTGGCCAGCACTATAAAAATGGGAGGCAGTTTAATGCTTTCTGGGCGAGCAGTTTGTGAGTTTATGGACAACCAGGCTTCTGCCTTCTCTCCCTTACACATATTGGGGGTAAGGTTACATTTTATTCGTAGGGAATTTTATGGCAGCAAAGGCCATTCATTAAAGAAAGTAAAAGAGCAGAGAAAAACCAGATGATTGTTACCCAGAAATCCTCATCAGCTCTCCCCCAGTTGTTTATCCTTTAACTTTTTTGAAGGAATTTTTAGACAAAGATGCTTTCTTTCCCCTCTGGAGAAGAGAAAGGAGTGGGGGGAAGACGTACAGTTTCACCCAGGCGCCTTTCAGAGCTCTCTGGGCAGCGCCCTGAAAACAACTTTCCCTTTAATGAAGACCTTTCTGGAGCTCTCTTCAATATTCACCAAAAAAAAAAAAAAAAATTAAAACTTCACAAGTTCATAAGGATGGATCCCTGGGTAGGACTTTTATTAAGTCTTTTCTATTTACTTCCTACCTAGATAAGATCTTAATCACAGCCCCCAAATTATCCGCAATGACATTTATCAACTCCAGTCATCTTTTCTTTAGCATGCTCCGCCTGACCAGTCGGCTTTTCTTCCACCCCTTCCTTTCAATGGAAGTTAATTTCGAGTACATGATTTATCTTGCTGGGCTAACAGCACTGAGGCAGCCCACCTTTTCAAAGGGCTGGCCAGGGAGTGAATTATAGCCGAGTTGTCCGGTGATTGCGTTCCGTGGGGAAGGAGAATAGGCAGCCAGTGTGTTGCCCCGATGTGGCGCTGGGACCTTTTCAGCGAGGGAAGAAAAAAAGATTGGGCCTCTGACCGTGGGGCTGACAGGCAGGCGTTATATCAGCAGACAAAGGCTCGAATACCTGAAAGGATCAGAACTCCATGTACTCCGAGATGTGATGTTGTTTACAACACCATACGCTGACCCTATCCCGAATTTACATGATATCGGTGCAGCGGTCCTTTAACCTCTCCTCATTCTTCTTCCTGCATCCTCACACGGCCATTAGCATAGGGAGAATTAGCCAGGGCCACATTAAATCCTGCAGCACTTTGAAATCCTTCGCACGCATTCTGCGGCGAGCGCCGCTGCGATGTGTAATTTCCCTGCACGCCCTGGATATATCCAGGGGCTCTGTTTGGTTTGGCAGTGGGTTTCATTCAGTATCTATTAACATTCAACTTCTATTTGTAAAGGGCATGTACAACCCACTCAAGTACATATTTGGCACAAGCCACAGTCATTTAGTGTTGGTCCAGGAGTACAGCTGGTGCCATCTGGGGCGGGATAATGGGAATCTTTCACAGAGCTGTGTTTTCATACTCCTTGTTCCTTCTCTGCCTCACTCAAACGGGGGCGGTTATGAATATGCTGCGTTTCAGAGTTAGGGGTTCGTCCAGAGCCACAAATTCCAACTGCACGAGGAGGGGATCTCTCCTGCAGCCCGGGAGGTGCCATTCCAAACAGGCACCCCAAATCTGCAGAGCCCTGGCTACCAACAGCTGAACAGCACCAAAACCCTGCGGATTTGTGAGCACGAGGAAGATTTCCAGCACTTTCTGGTTTAATTCCAGAAAACGAGGCATTTCCTTGCTGATAATTCCGCTTTCCCTACCAGCAGGGCTGGGGAATTGAGAGGTTGTGGCTTGCCTGAGGAAGAGGGAGAGGATTTCTCCAGCGTAACAGAAGATTCTGCGGGGTTTTAGTGCCAAAGTCTCAGCTGGTTCTTAACACACATCACTGCCCGAGCCGGCGGTGAAAGGAGATTCTGTACACACAGAAATCACTTGACACTGTTGAAAAACCTAGGGCCAGAGGACTGGCAGTGTTCTGCATCCACTGGGCTGTTTATTTTCCTGCTCAGGCAGTTACTCGAGACGGGACCCTGCGCTACCCTGGCGTTGGTTTGGGAGGAATAAAAGCCCCCCACACTGCAGTTGGTTCATCCACTCCCAGCCCTCCCTGCACAGGGAGCCTGGGACAGCAGCCTGCAGAGTGGGGACAGCCTGTCCCAAACCTGCCTGGAACCCCCAGCTTGGGATCCCAACCCCTGGAGCCGGGTGCTGTTCCTGAACTGGAGCAGCACAAGGTGGGGATGAACATCCACAGCAATTCTGAAGGGCAGAGGAGCGACTGCAGCTACAAGAAATTCACCAATCCACTGAGGAAACAGTTCTTAGCATCAAATTATATTTGATATAAATATACAGGGGTGAGAAACTGAGAAATATTTACATTTCTGGGCATCACCAGAACGGGGATCCCTTCTCAAATGAGATTTTAATGTCATATCCCAGCTGTCTTTTTTCAATGCCATATCCCTGTACCCCTGTACCCCACAAAGCCAGGATGAGAACAGGAGCCATCCTCCATCGTGACCTGGTCAAGCCAAGCACCTGCTTGGCTCCTCTCTTTTAACCAGGTAGAATTTGTTTTCTCGATGGCTTCTCCGTGGAAAGATGCACATTTCTGTTAGTTTGGGGTTTTTTGGGGTTTTTGGGGAGGGTGGTACTGCTTTGAGGAGAACAGTGACATTCTGGAAGGTCCATTGCAAATTTCCCATGAAGGCAACACTCAGAATTCACCACACAAACCCTCCTGGCCTCCAAAAACCAGCACAGCCCTGCTTGTCACCGACACCAAACACAGGCAGCGCCTCCCAAACCTTTCCATTTCCCAGCACGATTTTTAAATGCTTCTCCCCACTGCCCACGTTGCTCCAGCCTTTGTTGAGTTCCCGTGGAAAGCAGGGAATTCAGCAGCTGCATTCCTCCCACCGCCACCAGCACGCCCCGGCTCGTGGCCGGCCGGCGGCGACTCTTCGCAAAGTGGGGACCTTTGCTTCTTTCTGATTCTGTTCAAATGCCTCAAATCACATTCAACGTGTAAAATATTCTGATTTTTTTTTGTCTGAATCATGATTTCCCCCCTGCCTGTCCCACATCATGAGGCTGCAGCTGTTAGAGCTGACCCACAGCAGAGCCACTCTGTAATTACTCTCCATGTGAGACAGCCCGGGAGCAGTGGGGATTTTTTTTGGGGTTCTTTCACTCTCAACTTGCAGCAGGAGCAGCTTCCCAAGGAGAGCTGAAACATGAGCTCCGTTATTCTGCATGGTACCAGTTCTGTCCTGTAACTGGTGAGTGCACAGGAGCTGAAAAATGATTTTTGGGGATGGTTTTATGTCCAGATAGAAAATTAAGTTGTGTTACGGCAGGCATGGAATTCCCAAACTCTGCTCCACCCGCAGGGAAGCCCAGCTGCCAGGAGAGTTGTTACCATGGAAAACCAAGGGCTAAACAGGCAGAATGCAAAATATTTGTGAAAATTATCAGTACTAAAGATAGAGTGATGATATAATTAAGTGTTCCACTGGAGAAAAATGAGTTGATAAGCAAAATAAACATTCATCCCTTAGTCAGCCTTCGTTAGGTGTGGATATTTGGGTTCACCTGTAGCCATTGATAAGGGAATGGTGAAATCACTGAGCTCCTACTAGGCTGTTAAAAGATGTCCAGCTTCTTGAAACTTCGCAAATCCCAAATTAACAATTGAAGAAGTCATCACATGTAGACAAAAAAGTATTTCCAGGTTTTGCTGATGTAAATTTGCCAGCATTTTATGAAGAGCAAGAGAGACGGCGATAAAAGTGCATTTCTATTCTACAGAAATACATGATCCCAGAATCCCAGAACCTCTGAGGTTGGAAAAGACCTCCAAGACCATTGAGTCCAAGCTGTGACCAATCCCCACCTTGTCACCAGCCCAGAGCCCTGAGTGCCACCTCCAGCCCTTCCTTGGACACCTCCAGGGATGGGGACTCCAAACCTCCCTGGGCAGCCCCTGCCAAGGCCTGAGCACCCTTTTCATGGAGAAATTCCTCCCGAATGAAAAGTGAAGAAAATCACTGTTGCCTATGAGATAAACAATTATTTTAGAAAGTTAAAACTTTGTGTACCAATACTTGGGCATGAAACTGCCTCTCATTTAAAAGAAGACCATCTCGTGACAAACTCATGACACAAATGGTAAATACAGCTCCTATTTTTACTGAAAACTCCATGACCTGTGGTTCTCTCAAAGTATATCCAAGAAGGAAACTCTCTTCTGTTGGAGCCAGAGTGCTCTGCTCACTCTCATTATTCATACCCTTGGATTTCAACAATGTAAGAATAAACTGCAGAGGTGAAGAGGGGAAGAATAATTAGGAGTGCAACAAAATGCACGAGCACATTAAGGTGTTAAAAGGGTTGGAGGTGTGAAACCCAAAAATAAACATTCTGCTTAATATCTCAAGGTAATGTTTTGATGTGTGCTCAGAGAATCAATATTTGAAATCGTGGTAGGAGCTTGCATTTCCAGCTGGTGCAAAGGCATAAAAATGGAACAGATTGTATTTAGGGCAAACCCTACCACTGCAGGCTCTGCAACGGCACAAGTTTGCATTTAGTGGCACATAAATGGTGTTATTCTTTGTTGACATTAGGATTAACTTTGTGGATTGACGCTAAAGAACTGTAAAAAGAGTTTTAAAACCTCCTCACTTTTGTGATCTCTCCTTAACCACAGCAGCTACTGTAAGCTACCCTGGCTGCCCGTAAAGAAAACTGGATTTTGAGGGGTTTTTTAAGCAGGATCCTCCCAGGCATGCTCCAGTGTGGAAATTGCCCTTGCAAGGGCTGCTGGAATGGACCTGTTGGGACTTTCCCTCATCTCAGCTATTAGAATTAGAAAACTTCCCAAAAAAGCCCCTAAAAACCCACCACACACCTTTCCAAGAGCAGTGCACCTGCTGTTCTCCTTGTTCTCCCTGGATTGGAAGTCACCGCGAGGGCCAGCAGCAAATGAAATACTTTGTGAGGGGAAAAAAAATGGAAGCAAAGCAAGCAAAGAGAGGATGGAATCCCCCAGTGAGCTCCAGTTTAACTTCTCTCTCACCAGAGTTACAATCCTGAGGCTCACAGGAGATTCCTGATGGCCAGAGCATCCCAGCAGCCAACCCTGCCTAAATCTGGTGCCACACCCAGCTATAAAAAATCCCTCCATCCTCAAAGAAGAAACACCACAACTCCAGATGGGAGTGGCTGGATGGAGCAAAAAATGGCATCCAAGAAAAGACCCTGAACGTGTTGTCCCAGAAAAAACAACCGAAAGGCTTTGTAAAAGCACGGGCCAGGTGGAGGGCAGTGCCCAATGGGACAAGCACCCCTGATTTTGCTGCGTTTCAGGAATGTAGGAAGCTCAGTTTCCTTCAGAACGTGCCCTTTGTGCCCAGGCATAATTTATTCACTCATCCAACTTCCACTGAGCTAAACGGAGCTGAACCGAGCCAGGCCTGCTTTCATCTGAAACAGCAAAACCTCCGTGCTTAACTCAGTTTAAATGGTGTCTCAGTTAAAATAAAACAACTTTGATTAGACCAGGTTAGCACAAATTCCCCTTCTCTGTGAGGGTGGGGAGGCCCTGGCACAGGGTGCCCAGAGAAGCTGTGGCTGCCCCTGGATCCCTGGAAGTGTCCAAGGCCAGGCTGGACAAGGCTTGGAGCATCCTGGGACAGTGGAAGGTGTCCCTGCCATGGCAGGGGTGGAATGGGATGGGCTTTAAGGTCCCTTCCAACCCAAACCATTCCATGATTCTGTGATTCCAAGGAGAGGAGAGGGGGAGAGAGCTCAGCCAAGCCACCAAGGCCCAGCCCTGCTCAGGGTGGGAGCGCCCAGCCCACTCTGGAACAAAGTCACTGCTCATTCTGAAGCTGAAGCAAAGCTGGGACAACCCCCGGTGACACTTGGAGCTCACCAATAGGACCAGCAGATGCCAACCTGGGGCTCAGGCATTCCAGGGAGCCAAATTCCGAGGCAGCTGAGCCTCTCTGCCGAGGGTTTGTGGCTCTGCCAACAGGCCGGTCCCCACACAGGGCCGCCGTGGAGGAGGTCCATCTTCATGGCCAATCTGACAAATGTCTTATTATTACTATTATTTTTTTTTAAGTGGGCCTGTTCTCTCTGGGTCACTTTGCTCCAGCCTGCCCAGCCCTGGTAATAATGAGCCGAGGCTGGTTAAGCAGCTAATTAGCATGCCGTTTGTTAGACGAGTTAAGAACGTAATTATTGTGAGTAGGCAGAGCCTGCCGGTGGAATGCATTTTGAAGGTTACCATAGGAATCCTTCCTCGCTCTATTCATTCCCAGTGTAATACTAATCACTATCATAAGGAAAGGATTGCTTGGATATAGACTGTAGGTTAACATCTGATTAGATTGCCAGGGAACAAAGCCACGCAGGCACTTTGTTTGTTAACCCTTTTGGGGCCTGCACAAGTGTCCTGACCTGCAGGAAGAGCTCCCTGCTGCCCGGGTCCCCTCCCCTGCCTACGGTTTGGAGTTTCAGCTGCAGGGCTCAGGGCTGGGATGGAGGAGGGCAGGCTGAGTGCTGCCTCCAAACGGGCTGGAATTAGGGAGGGGTTCGCCACAAGTGGCACCCAAAGCCATCCTCCCCTGCTCTTGTCACTTGGAGGTCCCCAACTGGCACAAAGAGCCATCCTCCCCTGCTTTGGTCACCTGGAGGTCCCCAGCTGGCACAAAGAGCCATCCTCCCCTGCTCTTGTCACCTGGAGGTCCCCAACTGGCACAAAGAGCCATCCTCCCCTGCTTTGGTCACCTGGAGGTCCCCAACTGGCACAAAGAGCCATCCTCCCCTGCTCTTGTCGCCTGGAGGTCCCCAACTGGCACGAAGAGCCATCCTTCCCTACTTTGGTCACTTGGAGGTCCCCAGCTGGCACAGAGAGCCATCCTCCCCTGCTTTGGTCACCTGGAGGTCCCCATCTGGCACAGAGAGCCATCCTCCCCTGCTCTTGTCACCTGGAGGTCCCCAACTGGCACAAAGAGCCATCCTTCCCTGCTTTGGTCACTTGGAGGTCCCCATCTGACTCAAAGAGCCATCTTCCCCTGCTTTGGTCACCTGGAGGTCCCCAACTGGCACAAAGAGCCATCCTTCCCTGCTCTTGTTGCCTGGAGGTCCCCAGCTGACACAAAGAGCCATCCTCCCCTGCTTTGGTCACCTGGAGGTCCCCAACTGGCACAAAGAGCCATCCTTCCCTGCTCTTGTCACCTGGAGGTCCCCAGCATGCACAGAGAGCCATCCTTCCCTGCTTTGGTCACCTGGAGGTCCCCATCTGGCACAAAGAGCCATCCTTCCCTGCTCTTGTCGCCTGGAGGTCCCCAACTGACACAAAGAGCCACCCTCCCCTGCTTTGGTCACTTGGAGGTCCCCAACTGGCACAAAGAGCCATCCCCCCCTGCCTTTATCACTTGGAGGTCTGTCAGAGGTGAGTTGAACTGGGTAATCCCAAGATCTGATTAAAAGGGTCACTGGGGAAAGCTAAAGAGCAGAATTACAGCATTTCTATTTCTGTAAAAGCCACGGTTCCTCAAGTTTTCAGCGTGGGATCCTGCAGAGAAACCCCCTGGGCATGGACTCACCCGAGTTCTGTCACAGCTCAGCACTTGCAGGGGGCTCAGAGTGAGAAGCCAACCACCACCAGCCTCCATCCCACCACCTGGGGAAGCAACAGCATGTGCCCACATCCCAAATTATTCCAGGGAATCCGTGGGCACACTGCCCTGGGCAAGCCTGTGCAGATACCACGGCCACCAAGGGACATGGGTGGGACAGATCTCAGGGCATGGAGCTCTCAGGCATTTCCATGTTCCTCCAACACCATCAGCAGGAAAATCCCAAGATGCTCCAACCCCAAACTTGTCTCCCACCCTCCCAACCCTTCCCAAAGCCCCAAGGAGTGCAGCACCCACGGCAGAGCCTCTCAGCGCCATTCCTGGTGGGTGAGGATCAGCCAAAAGCTGGGAACGTGCTCCCTTTTGTCCTGCAGGAAACCCAGGAGCGTTTGTCCTTTGTTCCCCTGCCCCCGAAAGTCGCAGCCGGAGCTCGCAGCTCCCCCGGAGCCGCTCTAAAGAGCCCTGGATGTTCATTAAATCGCCTCTGCATATTTTGTTCCTTTTTTTTTTTTTTTTCATCCCCCCTCGAGGCTGCCTACCAAAATCTCCCCGTGGTGTTCCTTAGCTCTTATCCTAAAAGTGCTGCAAGAATGAAGTGGTGAATGCCCCAATCTGAGAGCATTCTGTGGCCAGCCCCACGCTGTTCACAGCTCGCTGCCGAGGCCCGAGGCTCGGTGGGAATTTACAATTCATCGGCGACCAAACTCTTTGAATGTTATCAACACATCTTTCCCCTGGCACACGAGAGTGTGACTTATGAGGAGAGGAGCAATTTGTTTCATGAATTTCATCCTTTGTTATTGAAAGCTGCTGGATTTGGATGTATAAAGACCTGTGTGCCATTAAGCCCGCGGGGCAGAAGCATCCCATGGGCTGACGAGTTTGTTTGCTTGTTATTATTATTTTTAAATACAAATTACTTCGAAAGGAGCATTATGGAGGGCTCGGAAGGTGATTTAAGGAAAGCTTGTGCTGTTTTCCAAAAGATTGGGAATATGGAGGAAAACGCGTGGAGCAGCCCGTGACCTCGGTTCAATAGGGGAAAATCAGCTGATTTTTAACCAAATTAATGAATATTATCCAGTGGTTTTACATTGCCCAGTGCAGTGTACCTCTAGACAACTCTATTTAATAGAAAATATGGATGTGTTAAAGCAGGAATGTGTCTGGTGTCTTTAAATTTAAAATGGTAAGGGAGCAGCAGTGTGAAAAGCCAGTTTGGCATTGACTAAACGGCTCCTTTTTTGCTGCAAAACGCTGTCTGCTCAAAGCAGAGCCTTGATTTGTAAATAAAAGTCTTGAAACTAAGGGGGAAATTGAAATTAATATTTAAGGTTACTGAGATTATGAAATAATTTGTGCTCAAACCCAATTCAGAGTGTTTGGAACGGGGATTCTGAGGGAGCTAGAGCAGGGCTGGGCTCTGAGTTCTGCCCCAAAGCTCCCAATTCCCCTGGCCAGCGTTGATCAGCCCCGCACAGGTGAGCAGCAGGTAAAAACCACACCAAGGCACCGATTCCAGCTCTGGCAATGTCCTCCCAAACCTTCTTTGCACTCATGAATTAATACAGGTTTTGTGGGAGAACGACTCTGGGTTTTCCTTGAGCAAAAACTCGAGAGCTGAGACATTTTTAGGCAGCAAATAAATTGTATTACCTGAGACAGCGGGAGGCTAGATGAGTTCTTTCATAGGGAGCTTGGAAAAAGTTTTCTTTGTATTATTCCAAATATTAAAAAAAAACCCCCTCAAAACATTATTCTGACCATTTATTTTCCCAAGTTTGCATACTGGAACAAGAAGCCAGGAAACTCAGAGGAATCATATCTCAACCCAGCTTCCCCAGATTACCAGAACCAACAAGAAATAGAAAAAAAAAATGTTCTTTGGGAACTATTGTTCTCCAAGCCATTCTTTCACTCCATTTTTGGCTAATTAAATTAATCTGGTAAGCAGGTGTAAACCCACTTGTTTGGGTGGCTAAAAGGAGAGATTGGAGGTATTTGCACAGTGAGAGATTTGTACAGGGGAGCATTAAACCCTATCAACAAGAGGAAACTCCACTCAGGATGCAGAAAATCCTGTTTAGCACTTCCCAAATCGCACCAAGGCCGCCTCTAATCCACCAGCCCAGCACCGAGGTGAGGTTTAATCATCTGCTTGTGAAGCAGCAAAGCTGTGCTGGGTATGTTGTACCTGGTTAATATTTTCTGTGCTAAATAGAAACATAAATACTGCTGTCCCCTGGCATTTGCATTGGAAATGCTCAGCCAGCAGCACCCTCAGCTTTGATTCAAGACCAGTTCAAGACCAACCTTTTATTGCAATTGGGAACTTCTTCCATGTGCATTTATTTTGCAGAAATAGAAACCAACCGGGCTACCAATAAACAAAGCATCACACGGCCCAGTCAGCACCACAGGCACAGGAAGAGTTAATAAAAAAGAATAAATTTCATCCAGAGAGGGGAAAAAAAACAGAAATACTGTCAGCAAAGAGGCAGAATTCCGTCTCACCTCTATAGTTATGATGGTGTCACCCCCAACCTGCAGATATTAAAGATTGGTTTGGTGCAATTTTTCTGATTTGGCACCAAGGAATAGCAGCTAACATGAAAAATTCCAGGTTTTTTGCCCTTTCCCTGGGTTAAAACCGTGCTGGAGAAGAACGAGACCATCACTGGACCCAACCTCCAGCCTTTGGGACCCCACAGACAGCAGAGCATCCAACATCCCAAGCTCATTCCGTGCCACCAACCTGCCACACACATCCCTCTTTGCTGCAGCTCAAAAGTGCTGCTTGGAACCCCCAAAAAGAGTGGGACAACATTCATTCCCTCAAGGTGGGATGGCAGAGCCAGCTGGGAATGCTGTGAGGGTGAGCTCAAGGCGGGGAGGAGGAGGAGGAGGAGGAGGAGGAGGAAGGC